>ML350402.1:0-88320 GCA_005239505.1 Nicotiana paniculata | reverse complement strand
ATAATAAGCATACTGGTTCAAAGATAATAAGCAACTCAAAGTTTGGCTAAAGATACACATAAGCCACGTAATGGCATGCTCGTGAGTCATAAACACTACCCGACATAATATAATAGTCGCTACGTACGGACTCTCGTCACTTTGCATGCATGTAGACCCCAAAACAATTATACATGTAGAACACCTACGAGGAAAATTCTCTCTTATAGGGTTAGAAAGGAGACTCACCTCACTCTGAAGATTCATACCCGGCTTCTAAGCCTCTATGTCGACTTCAATGGATGGGCAACGCCCCCAAACTATCCAAATAATGATAAACCAATGAAAATATACTCAAATATTTGTTAAAAATTCAGATTATATAAACTCCCATGTCCGCTCAAAGAATTGACCAAAATGCCCTCAGGCCTACGTGCCCGGATTCCGAAATTTCTTGAAGATAAATTCTACCCATAACTTTACTAACTCAAATATACAATTTGTTACAATTTTCATGCTCAAATTCATGGTAAAAGTCCAAAATTCCAAGTTCTAGGTCTTCCCCAAAAATTCCAAATTTATACAAATTTTCCATGTCTAAATCCATGTAAGGTCACATATTTAACTCAAAAATAGGAAGAAATCACTTACCTTGTGTTGTTTGGTGAAAATCCCTCCTTGAGCTCTCCAAAATCATCAAAGCCAAATGAAAGAAATGGGCCAAAATTCGTGTTTAAAACAATCTGTCCATGCTTCATCGAGTTGTACCTTGCGCTTGTGCTGTGCAGGTTGTACATCATATTACAATTTTCCCTTGTTGAACACCTTCTGTTAAAACACCCATAACTCCTTGTAGAAATATCTAAATAACAAACGATTTGAAAATTTAGAAACTAAACTCGAAGATATTTAATTTGATAGGTTGTACACCATATAACTCTTTATATATTCCGATATATGAGCTTCTAAAGTCGGCTCCATGCATCCGAAAATTCTGGAAAAATTGCTCCACCAGTCATCTTCAATCTGTCATAACCATTTGCACAAAACTCCAAATGACAAATGGTTTAATGTTCTGAAAACTAGACTTCAAGATCTACAACTTTCGTGTTTTGAAAGTTTTCAGGTTCCTTATAGATTCATATATATACTCTTCCAAAGTTAGCTCTTCGATGCATAAATTACTGTCCCAAAACAAATTTGTTGCAGAATTTTCAGAAGCTATTTTGGTCCGAAATCCATTCCGTTAACCTTCCGAAATTAACCCGAGGCCCTCGGGACCTTAACCAATTATACCAACATGTCCCAAAACATGATACAAACTCGCTCGAGGCCTCAAAACACATCAAACAACGTCGAAATCATGAATCGCACTCCAATTCAAGCTTTATGAACTTTGAAATTTCAAACTTCTACATCCGATGCTGAAACCTATCAAATCACGTCCGATTGACCCCGAATTTTGCACACAAGTCATATTCGACATTACGGACCTGCTCCAACTTTCATAATTGGAATCCGATCCCGATATCAAAAAGTCAAACTCTCGGTCAAACTTCTCAAAAACCTTCAAATTTCTATCTTTAGCCAAATGACTTCAAAATGACCTCCGGACATCCGAATTCACTTCTGATCGCGCTCCCAACTCCAAAATCACCATACGGAGCTATTCCCAGACTCGGAATCCCAAACGGACCTCTATAACACTGAGATTTCTTCCAACCCAAACTTATGAAATTCTTCTAAAATACTAACTTCCATAATATACGCCAAAACGCTTCCGGGTTATCCAAAACCTGATCCGGACATACGCCCAGGTCCCAAATCATCATACGAACCTGCTGGAACCTTCAGATCCTGATTCTGAGGTCGTTTACTAAAAATTCTAATCTTAGTCAATTCTTCCAACTTAAGCCTTACGAAATGAAAATTTTCCTTCCAATTTGACTCCGAACTTCCCGAAGTTCAACACTGAACATACCTACGAGTCATAACACCTGAAAAGAAGCTGCTCATGACCTCAAACGGCTGAACGACGCGCTAGAGCTCAAAACGACTGGTCGGGTCGTTACACTCTCCCCCACTTAAACCGACGTTCGTCCTAGAACGTGCTAAGAACTGCTCTGGAGTTGTCTGAAATCGCCGATTAACATTTCGAGAACCTGCCCGGGCTACCACAACCTAGTCGAGCACAATAGCTTGATCAAATATAGAGATTTCTTCTTTATCCATATAATAAGCTCAGAATTCATTCAGACACCTGAAATTTTCTCTACCCAGGCCTAGTTCCAATATATAAGCATTGCATCAACTAGCACACGATATACCAGATCATAACTGCATACCCTTGCTAAATCAGCACCATGCACTGCAAAACTCATCATCTGACCACAATGACGCTCCCTGAACCTTAATAGCCAAGGTCCATGAATCTGATGCACCCAAGGTACCTCATAACAAATATACATACACCCTGCTATAATATTGACGATACCACCACAACGGAGGAAACGTGGAGAAATTCATACTCGACTGCAGAGTTAACAAATCCTTGAATACCTCATCTTGACTAGAATCATCACTTCATTATGAACCTGAATAATGGTATTTGTTCTTTAATATACACTTCACATAACCTCATCGCACTGATGCCTAATCCGATAATCTCGTCTCACCCAGTACGAACTGCTCAGACAAGAAACCACCCGAACAACCTCACATGATACCACATCGCGCCAATAGGCCATAACTCGAACATGATAATAAGAAATGACTCAGGACGGAACTATTCAGCTCACTCAACTAATATGAATTCTTACTAGAAAATAGGAAATAATACACAAGAAAATAAATACATATTATCCCTTTTCATTATCACACTGTTGCGGCGTGCAACCCGATCCAAATAACATACCCGTGGTGGCGTGCCACCCGATCCCATCATAAAACTCACATAAGGAAATATATATACGGAGCTGATTTGCTCACTGTTACAATTTACTGTATATCGATCATAAGCACGCTAAGTGCATAATACCATCATGGGGAGACTCATAAAGACGTAGGCTACATAACTCAAGCACAACTGAGGTGCGATACATATATACACTCTAGATCTCAAGAGCTATCCTACTCACATAACATCCCCACCACGCGGGACCTCAACACATAGAAAATTATCAAGCCCTTTCACAACTCGCACGTCACAATCACAATAACACACGAATTTGACTAAGACGGAACAACACTCGTTTTTGAATACCTTTCCATGAGAAACGCTCTACTGAAAGGAACATGCCTGGCTCATACGGAGCCCATAATCATATTTAAATCCATCCACAACCATCGAGCCACCTTTCTCACACCAACTAAGCTATTAGCTTTTGCCTGGGTCCATATTAACCCACCTTCTCTCATAATACACGCGAAAAACCATCATCACCGGGACTAACACCCCATGATCCATAATCAACTGAACTGAACGCCCTTCAGGCGTAAATTCTCAATTAAGAAATGTTTCACTTCTTTATACTCCAAGCGACTACATGTCATACTTTACACAATCTTTTTGTGGTCATGCTTCCACGACCTTCCACATAAGGCAACAAGTCTGCCCATCCATAACACCGACCATACTAAGGCCGCAAAACACATCGAGAACCAAGGACCAGGGTACAAAGCCTCCTTCACCGAATACCGATCTCAGGTGACACTGAAGATAACACTAGCTTACTCTGACTTTCAAATCACTTTGTCTTTCTATTCCGAGATCATGACATCCTTATAAACATCGGACCTAACTCTAGATTCTTACTCCTAGCTACATACTGCTTACCGCACCTAACATGCCAATACGAGGTAGCGCAAAAATCCAATCACAACTTCTGAACCACCAATAGGGTGAACACTTCATCATATATAAACTTTTTACTTGACTCAATTCAAGAGTACCATCTCAACACACGAGTGAATTCCCATTATCACCCAATCATGCAAATCCTTAAGTAGTAGTCTATACCACCATAACCCTTCCGGGGTCCGCCTACACCTAACATGCCATAGCACTCAAATGCTCCCACATGAGATACGTTACGACGACCGACAATCCCCGTACACACCGGCACACACCACATGCATAACTAAATCACATCAAAGGAACCGATCACTGCCGCAAATGTGTCAGTTCAACCATGGCTAATCAATCTATCTTCTTTTAATCATCTTCAATTGCCTCAGGAATAATAACAACCTCGTTCAACCCATAGAAAACTCAACTCTCACTCATCCCGAGTGACCTTGATTCACGAGACTACGCTGCCCAAATCCGGCAACCCGTCTCATACCCTTCTGATAATTCTTTTCTTCAATCCGGAGTGTATTTCTCTCACTCCTCCAATGCTATCCTGTGTGCTGAAACATATCATAGAACATTCCAACCATCCTTCATTTTTCTCAGAGAATACTCTGCAAAAGCCCGATTCTCAATCATAATGCTGCCTGAAATCCTTAAACGCTGCATTCTTAACTTTTGAACTCACTAAGACCGCTATTGAGAGTCACCCACTCCGACTGGCCCCGAATACAATCAACTCCAGGGCTCTCCTAGCACAGGAACACCATTTTCAATTAAACACGTGACTGAGTCACTAACTTGACAACTCGCCTATGCCTTAAGCAAAATTCTGGATCTTCCAGAGCCTAACCCTGGCCCGACAGGGCCAACTTTTTCACACATTCATCAAATCCCACGCACAATCAGCATTTTACTCCTTTCCCTTAGTTGAAACAACTTACCAACATGCCGACAATTTGCAACCCTATGAGAAGACAACCCTACAGCTATACTGCAGATGGTGGGACTCCCCCACTTAGCCCGAAGCCACTCCTTGCACCACTCTAGACCCTGCTGAGACCCTTTCTCCTTAGATAACACGATCCCTGCCAACCGCATTCTTCAACACTTCTTCTCGATACTCTGACCCCACGCAACCGAAGAAACCATAGCACCGCCGAACCTAACACATTCCATCCGATCAATAACGACGACTACATGTAACAGGTGCATATCCCACCTCACTTGAAGACACCCAATCTTACTACTTTATCAACTCCAACCAGACCATTCACAATCCAAATTCCTTTCCTCTGTCGGAACTAAAACACCAAAATTTTGAAATCAAACTCTGAGAAGACCTCCCTTCAACCATTCATCACCCCAACGTATGGGCAAGAATTTTATCATCATATCAACACCGCGCTACAATCAATTGCAAATATCATCACCACTCAGGCACGACCTTAAGGCTCCCCGAAACACAATTACTGAGCTGAAATAACACATTACCCTTTTGCAGGGCCATAACAACAATCACCACCATTTACACATGGAAGCATCTCGGATTACATTTGTAGCACCATTCCCATTCCTCAAAGTCCTAATCCATAGCAAGCGCTTCGCGACGCGTAAGATTGAGTAGGAATGAACGTAGGCATAAGCCTCAAAGGAATCAACTCGCACGATGAAGAATCAAGAAGGGAAGTAATCCTAACATCCCTGTAGCCTCTCGAAGATAAGTACAGACGTCTCCGTACCGATCCACAAGACTCTACTAGACTTGCTAATGACTCGTGAGACCTACGGGAACCTAGCGCTCTGATACCATATTGTCACGACCCAAAATCCCTAAGGTCGTGATGGCGCCGGACACAAGGTCAGGCAAGCCAAAACATTAACTAATCGATATAACTTTTCGTTTAAAAACATTTATGAAAACACTTACTTTCACTTCTTTACATAATAACCAAATAAAAGTCTGTTAATTAAAAATAATGGTTTAAAAGATTACACTTAAGCCATTATATCCCAATACATATCCCACAACCCGGTGTCACAAGTACATGAACAACTTCTAAGAATTTATACAATTATATATTGCTTGCCCGAGGAACAAATTGGACAAAGGCTCAACATAAGGTATAAACACATAGGAGGAAAACTCTATCAGCTGCGGAACGCCTCCGGATAAATGCAGCCTGTATAAGTCTCCAAGTCAATCACTGTGCTATGAAGGTGCTGTCGCGCCCCTCTTTTTCCTCGCACGGGTCAGGTGCGGAGAGATTGGGTTTATGACATTCTGGACAACTCCTTAAAGAAAGAGGTTTAAGGGAGAGTCGCCACCTAACAATTTTGTGGTGCGTTAGGGCACCTAGAGTAGATAACTCGTGAACTAGTTTGCATTACCAGAGATTGGGTAAGGGCTTGAAGTTATTCTAAGGGGAAGGTGCTAGGCACCCCTCAAGATCCACAACTGTGGGTCGCAGCCAAGAAGTTTTGTGAATTTGAACGGTAAACAAATAGCAAGTAAGGTTCATATAAGAGGGGATTTCAAACAAGTATGAAAATCTTTAAAGGTTTTTGGGAAAAACATCAGAGTAAAAACATTTGGAAAGAATTATCCTAGGTTTAAAGTAATACGGATCACATCAATGCAATACCCGATAATCACTCCTCGAAGAGGGGCTACACGTGGTATTAGCACACCGGTCATCATATCCGTATTCTACCCTTCCCACCCCATAGATGTTAGAAGTGCGTGTTGTTCACGAAAGCTTATTGCGTGCTATTACCCATCCCATTCTATAAGTCCTGGAGGGTGTTTGGGACTACTAATCCTACAAGCTGAGTACTAAGTTGAACTCCTAGGTTTAAAGGATAACATTCTAAGCGACATATAAAACAATTAGGACTACAAATATGGGAACACATAAGGGTAGATAAGAGGCTAACAGATCCCTCCACAGGTAAACACATAAATAGCACGTCTCAAACACAACCAAGGTCTCAAAGGCAGGATTTAAAACATGAGTTTTAAGTTAGAAAACAGTAGGTTTCAGAAGTTTAACAAAGGGCTGATAAAGCAGGGAATTTAAAAGGACAAATAGTTTTGAGAAGATGAATTGATTGGAAATCCAATAATTTAAAGACAGTAGCAGGATTTAACAGTGATGAAGTTTTCAATAAGAAAATGGATGAATAACTTTTAGAAAACCGGTAATCAAAAGTAAAGCGAGATTTTAAATAAAGCAGAGTAATTTCCAACAAGAGTGACTTACTTTGAAATAAAGCAAGAACCAGTAGTTCAAAGGAGTTTTAGTAAAAGGAGAATGAGTGCACAATTTCAAGAACCAGTAATTTAAAAATAGAGCCAGGATTTAGGAAAAACAGAATGATTTGCATGAACTTCAGGAAAGGAGAATCATTTTGAAAATCCATCAGTTGTAGGAGTAAAAGTAGTGACAAACAACAAGGTTCTAAGGTTTTCAGAAGAGACTGATTTATTTTAAAGACTGCTTTTAATACAGGCAAGACATAAAACAGTTGATTTTAGTTTTAATAAGTATTAGAACTAAGGTTTATCTAGGCGTCCGTATATATACTGATTATGCACACATTGATTACGAGTCCTGAAACATGATTTCTAGATGCAAATGCAGAAGCAATATCATTACGACATATTTTATTATAGTTATTAGTTGTGAACAAGATTTCTAAAGTAAATAGGATTATAGTAGAGATGATGAAGTAAACAACCTAAACATGGTCTAATGCATGGTATGCATGTCCTAAGGATGATACTATTGCACACATAGGTAAAGTAAATCCTATGATCATGATTGCTACCCATAACTATATTAAACATGCATACTTCCCTCCCATATTCACTATCCAGCACAAGCATTCGTTTACAGATTATTATAGGTCAAGAATAATGAATTACATTACTGAAAGGAAAATAAGAAGCTACTTCTATAGAGAGCCTTCAATCAGGCCTATATCTCCCAACCTCAATCCTTTCGAGTTTCACAACCTTACATGGTCTGGGTGCGGCAAAGCTCCCTAGGGCCCTCGTGGGGTCCCTGGCCAATACCAATACCCAGATATAATTACCAAAGTTGAACAAGTGCAGTGTGGAATTACCAGCCTCAGTGCATCAAAGTTCAGAGGGAACTCATGGGTTCCCTAAGCAATGCTTACACTGAGGGGGTGGAACCTAGGAGTCTAGGAGTAAGTGAAGTTCCAAGAGGTGAGTTTGAAAAGAAAAGGAGTTTTGAAAGAGAGTTTATAAACCAGAGAGTTTGTTTGACAAAAAAACAGTTTTTTGAAAAGAGATGAGTAAGTAACAATCTCACACAGCATCAAAGATGCACAGCCAAAACACACAACATTGCAACAGGTTCGGACATTACAAGCAGTGGTAATGGGGGATGGGAACAGGTAGAACATTTAATGGTAAACAATCCAGTGAATGATCTAGGAGTGGTTTAGACATGATCAGAGATTGCTTACTCTGACATAGCCATAAACCAACCATAAAGGAGTCACATAGAGAGGGTCAAGGGATTGGGGTACAACACAATTATGAAAACAACTAATAGATATGCCCAAAAACACACATGACAAGGGAGACAATAGCGTGCTGAGTGTATTCTAATTACAGGTTTCGCAGAAGAACCATAAGTAAAAGCAGACTAAGAACAATAAGAATTGAAACAAGTAGAGAATCATGTTGTTGATGAAGCTTTAAATTTAAAATAAGACACACCAGTGAAGCGGAAAGCAAGCAGAATGAGAGAGCAAGACAAGAGCACAATGGTTAGGCTTGGCTTATAGCCGGATAACAGTAACCAAGAGCAAGGAAGAGTAGTAGAGCAGAGAAATTTTTGTAAGAAAGAGAGAGTTCTAACACAAGTCAGTATGTCTTGTGTTTGTGAAAAGCTAGAACTTTTATAGTTGAAAAACGAGTAGCAAAATATGGTAATAAAAGAAGTCAGAATCAATCAGTGTAAGAAAATTACATGGTTCCCTTAAATTATGGGATTCAAACTCAGAAATGGTAAAGACATATAGCCACATAAGGTAAATAAAAATCAGTACAAGATTTAAATAAGGAAAGGATCCAGACATGTTAAGTGACAGGGGACTCGAAATTAATTAACCAAAGAATCAATACAATCATTTCCCTTAAATCAAGGGATTCAAATTCAAACGGTAACACATATAGGCAAGGTAAAAGATCAGTCAAGACTCAATTAAGGAAAGAATTAGGTCCACTAAGCAATAGGTAAACAATTAAGACCAAATTCAGAGACTCCAATTAAGGAGTGATTTATTGAAACCAATCAATCTAAACAATCGCGTAGCACTCATCAAATAGAGAAACCAACATAAGTTAGAAGAGGATTACTAAACCATACTTCAACATGTAAATAAAGAAGGCAAACAGTCGTAGCAGCAGGAAGGCTTATCAATATTGACAGTAAAAAGCCAGAGATAAACACACGTATGAACATAATCACACAGAGGTGAAGCAAGTGGGTAAAATACTCAACAATAACTCGCTCGCAGCATGATAGTCACAGAAAACTTAGCAAGAATCAAGCCAACATGAAGAAGCAACCATAGAAATCTAAGAAATCAGGGCTTTTAACATAGGCGAGTTAAAAGCAGTAAAAACATAGAATCGGTAGATATGCAAAGGGAAAGTTCAAACATACAGAAGAAATCAGTTTAAACCAGTATAGAAAAACTTAGAGAAAACCCTAATTTTTAAAAAATATGCAAAAATGTTTTAAAGCTGATGGATCTTAAAGATCGAGTTGAGAATAGTGTAAAGCATAGAGGAATAAGCTTAAAATTGCTAAAATAACAGAGATTTAAGAGGTTTAGATCAAAACTAGGGTTTCATAAGAAACCAGAGAAAAAATAGGAGAACCTGTCGTGACACTCAGGGATAGTGGTCGATATGGAGTGGGCTTTTCAAAACCCCACCGGAGAGACCGGGAACAACCCAAAGCAGGAGCCCAGGTGCAAGTTGGTGTGGACTAGACCCTCGAGGGCTTCAGAGATGAAGTGAACCAGATAGAGGAGACCTCATGGAGGCTTGTAGTCGAAAGGATGATGGTCGGAGATGGTAGAAGGAAGGCGGAGGAGCTTCATCGGAGACGAAGAGACAAAAGTCTCTAGAGAGACTATAGAGAGAGAGAGACGAGAAGAGAGAGGGTCGGTCTCAAAAGAATGAGAGGGGTCTGGGGGGTAGGTGAGGGGTTAATTATGGAAAGAAATAATCTGGGTCGTTGATCTCATTTGATCAAAGACTCAGATTTAATCAGGGGTTGGGGCGGGTTAAATTTTGGATTGGGCTGGATCGAATTTGGGTTATGGGTTTGGGTTAATTAGGTTTAAAGGAATCAACTGGGTTGGGTTAAAATGTGGCTAGATATTAAATAAAGTGTGGCTAGACATTAAGTACCTATAAAAATAGATAGATAATTAATAAGATAGCTAATAATTGTATAAAAATAAAATTAAGTCCAAATAGGTAAAATTACAGTAAATAACTAATATTAAGTGTAAAAATGCATAAGTTTCGAATTATAATAATACAAAATGTTCAATTGGGCTATAATTGTAAAATTACTGTAATTAAAATTATATGAGACCCAATTGGCTAATTTGTGAAATAATTGAATTCTAATGGACAAAAAATGATTAAAAATAGCATACTGAGCTGGGAAACATTTTGAAGTTATTTATAACATAATTTATGGATAATTATTTAAATATAAAATATTAAATAAACATGAAGATAATTTAATAAAAAGATAGAAAAATAGGAAAAAATATTTATTATTACAAAGAGTGATTTTGAAAGCATATATGTAAATTCGAAAATAATTTGAGGAAAATTTGGGTATCAACAGGTACCTGTGCAACAAAATGCACAACAAGTGTTGCACGAGTACATAAACATATATGTACCCAGTGAGTAACCCGTCTAATCTCGAAGAAGTAGTGACGAGAGGTCGACTTGACACTCACTAAGGTCCAATAATATAAATGGGACAGAATATGATGACAGCGGTAGGCATGTGAAGGCAGTTAAGCAACAAAATTTATATATGAGGCACATAATTCCGAGTAATTTAAAAAACAAATGAGTGAATAAGTAGTTTCTCCTTCATTTCCCCCCAAATATCTGTCATGTCCTTATCCATGAAGTTATTTAACAACCTATATCCTTAAATCAATTTAACAATTTAAGTCACAAGGGGTATGTCATATGTGTGTGTGTGTGTGTATATATATATATATATACACACACATATATGTATGTATGCCGAGGGTCGTACGGCCCGAACCAACAATAAAAATAAATTGTGCACTGCCGAGGATCGAATGGCCCGTCCCATAAGTGCATTCTTACAAATTAATCATAAATCTTCCCCCGCTCGCGAATCATACCTGTGACTCGGGTGCTGACACGTTTATACATAATTAACATAAAGCTCCCCTCGATCGCGAAAAATACCTGCGACTCGAGTGCTGACTCTTATATATAATTAACACAAAGTTTACCTCGATCGTGAATCATACCTGTGACTCAAGTGTTGACTCTTATATATAATTAACATAAAGCTTCCCTCGATCGCGAATCATACCTGCGACTCGCGTGCTGACTCTTATATATATATATCAGATTTATCAATAAGCTCAGTAGAGGCTATACTTGTAACAAGGATTAATTCACTAGAAATTCAGAGGCAACTCTCTGCCATTTGCATACTAGCTCAAAGATAATAAGCATACAGGTTCAAAGATAATAAGCAACTTAAAGTTTGGCTAAAGATACATATAAGGCACGTAATGGCATGCTCGTGAGTCCTAAAAACTACCCGACATGATATAATAGTCGCTACGTACGGACTCTCGTCACTTTGTACGCACGTAGCCCCCAAAACAATTACACACCGCACGTAGAACACCTATGGGGACAATTCCATCTTACAAGGTTAGAAAGGAGACTCACCTCACTCCGAGGATTCATACCCGGCTTCCAAGCCTCTATGTCGACTTCAATGGATGCGCAACGCCCCCAAACTATCCAAATAATGATAAACCAATGAAAATATACTCAAATATTTGTTAAAAATTCAAATTATATAAACTCCCATCTCCGCTTAAGGAATTGACCAAAATGCCCTCGGGTCCACGTGCCCGGATTCTGAATTTTCTCGAAGATAAATTCTACCCATAACTATACTAACTCAAATATACAATTTGTTACAATTTTCAGGCTCAAATTCATGGTAAAAGTCCAAAATTCCAAGTTCTAGGTCTTTTCCAAAAATCCCAAATTTATACAAATATTTCATGTCTAAATCCATGTAAGATCACATATTTAACTCAAAAATAGGAAGAAATCACTTACCTTGTGTTGCTTGGTGAAAATCCCCCCTTGAGCTCTCCAAAATCATCCAAGCCAAATGAAAGAAACGAAAGAAATGGGCCAAAATTCGTGCTTAAAACAATATGCACATGCTTCATCGAGTTGTACCTTGTGCTTGTGCTGTGCAGGTTGTACATCCTATTACAATTTTCCCTTGTTGAACACCTTCTGTTAAAACACCCATAACTCCTTGTAGAAATATCCAAATAACAAACGGTTTGAAGATTTAGAAACTAGACTCGAAGATCTTAAATTCGATAGGTTGTACACCATATAACTCTTTATATATTCCGATATGAGCTTATAAAGTCGGCTCCATGCATCAAAAAATTCTGGCAAAACTGCTCCACCAACCATCTTCAATTGGCCTTAACCTTTAGCACAAAACTCCAAATGACAAATGGTTTAATGTTCTGAAAACTAAACTTCAAGATATACAACTTTTATATTTTGCAAATTTTCAGATTCCTTATAGATTCCTATATATGTGCTTCCAAAGTTAGCTCCTCGATGCATAAATTGTTGTCCCAAAACAAATTTGCTGCAGAATTTTCAGCAGCTATTTTGGTCCGAAATCCATTCTGTTAACCTTCCGAAATCAACCCGAGGCCCTCAGGACCTTAACCAATTATACCAACATGTCCCAAAACAAGATACGAACTCGCTCGAGGCTTCAAATCACATCAAACAACGTCGAAATCATGAATCGCACTCCAATTCAAGCTTTATGAACTTTGAAATTTCAAACTTTTACATCTGATGCCGAAACCTATCAAATCACGTCCGATTGACCCCAAATTTTGCACACAAGTCATATTCGACATTACGGACCTGCTTCAACTTTCGAAATTGGAATCCGACCCCGATATAAAAAAGTCAAACTCTCGGTCAAACTTCTCAAAAACCTTCAAATTTCTATCTTTAGCCAAATAACTTCAAAATGACCTCCGGACATTCGAATTCACTTCCGATCGCGCTCCCAACTCCAGAATCACCATACGAAGCTATTCCCAGACTCGGAATCCCAAACGGACCTCTATAACATTGAGATGCCTTCCAACCCAAACTTATGAAATTCTTCTAAAATGCTAATTTCCACAATATACGCCGAAACGCTCCGGGGTTATCCAAAACCTAATCCGGACATACGCCCAAGTCCCAAGTCATCATACGAACATGCTGGAACCTTCAGATCCTGATTCCTAGGTCGTTTATTCAAAATTCTAATCTTAGTCAATTCTTCCAACTTAAGCCGTACGAAATGAGAATTTTCTTTCCAATTTGACTCCGAATTTCCCGAAGTTCAACACCAACCACACCTACGATTCATAACACCTGAAAAGAAGCTGCTCATGACCTCAAACGGCTGAACGACGCGCTAGAGCTCTATAACGACTCGGTATATCGTTACGTAGAACTTGCATTTATAATTACTATTCTTGACTTGTCATAGGTTGGTTATTCTATTATTGATGTGTTAGAGTCGATAGGCTTGAAATCAGAATGGTTAAATGAGAATTCAGTAACTTAGTCTTTAAAAGATAGCCTTGTAATGGAAAAAGTCAACTGAGAGTTGACTTATTGGTAAACGACCTTGGAATGCGTATTTTATGGCTCAAATAGCTTCGTTAGGTGATTTGGGACTTAAGAGTGTGCTCGAAATATTTTTGTGATGTCTGGTGTAGAATTAGGTTTGAATTGGCGAAAGTTAGTTTTTGGAGATTTCGGTCGGCAGTGGTAAATAGGCTATCGGGGTCGGAATGGAATTCCGGTAGTTGGAACATGTTCATAATGTCATTTTGGATGTGTCTGCAAAATTCAGGTCAATCGGAGTTGTTTTGGATAGTTTCGACATCATTGGTGGATTTTAGAAATTTCAAAGTTCGTAGGCTTGAATCCGATGTAAATTCTGTGTTTTGATATTTTGAGAGTGAAACTAAGTTTGAATAATGTTATGGGATGTGTTGGTAACTTCGGTTGGGGTTCCGAGGGGCTCGAGATTGAGTTTGGGTGATTAACGGGCATTATTGGACTGAAAAACACTGCTGTTTCTAGTGTTTTCACAGCTGAAGGTTGTTCACTGCGATCGCGTAGGTAGGCGTGCGATCGCGTAGGGTTACAATGGACCAGGGCAAATTTGTTCAGTGCGATGCGATCGCTTAGCTTTAGGGGTCAGTTTAGTGCGATCGCGTGGGGTTCATCGCGATCGCGTAGAGGAAAACTGAGTGCGTGGGGTTGGTTGGCGATTGCACTGTGCGATCGCGTGCACAGTGCTGCGATCGCGGGGGTCAGGAGCATTGGTCTATGCGATCGCGTGGCTTGGACCGTGTCACGCCCCGAAATCCCACCATCGGGTCGTGATGGCGTCTAACGTTGAACCCGCTAGACAAGCCAATATGTATAGATAAACTAGCATATTAACATTAATTTAATAGGATAAACTAAGCGGTTCACAATTTAACAGCGGAAATAAATATGGTTTCAAGCTAAATAAGGACAACATAATACAACAAGGCGTAAACTTTCCCAAAACCTGGAGTCACAAACTCACGAACTGTCTATAAGAGTGCTAAATACAAAGTCTGAAAGGAAATACAAATACATGATTGTCTCTGAAACTAGAAGAAAACAAGACAGAAACAAAGGCATAGGGATGGGAGAGACGCTAAGGCCCACGAACTCCAGCGGGTATACCTTGAAGCCTCTAGGATGAGCTGGAAGACACTCCCACTAATAATGTCCTCCGGGTCCGGCTGCGTAATCTGCACAACATAAAGAAGTGCAGGTGTAGCATCAGTACAACCTACCCCATGTACTGAGTAAGTGCCGTGCCTAACCTCGGCGAATTAGTGACGAGGCTAAGACACGACAACAAAATGTACCTGTGCAGTTCGAATATATATATAAACAACGGAAAAGAAATACAGGAAGGAATCCATCAATAAGGGAAGGGGAAACATGTTGTGAGGAGATAACAATTTCATATAAGAAATCTTAAACAAAGAAAGGAACAACAAGGTAAGAATATCAATAAGGACCAGAAATCACAAGCTTGCACGACATTACCCTTCGTGCTTTTACTCTCGTCCTCACTATGCAATGTATAATGTAATCAATGTAAATCATGGCACGACATCACCCTTCGTGCTTTTACTCTCACAGTATAATCAATGAATATCAGTATGGAATGGTAAATCGTACGGCATGACATCGCCCTTCGTGCTTTACACTCTTTCCTCACAGTATAATCAATGAATATCGGTACGGAATGGTACATCGTACGACACGGAATCACCCTTCATGCTTTACACTCTTTCCTCACAGTATAATCAATGAATATCGGTACGGAATGGTACATCGTACGACACGGAATCACCCTTCATGCTTTACACTCTTTCCTTACAATATCAAACAACGCACGGCATCACCCTTTGTGTTTTAACACTCTTCCTCACCCAAACAACAATCGCAAACAAGGGCAAGGGAGTAAACAGAGTAGAAATAGAAATCCCGGCAAGGGAACAATAATAGTAATCTCATCATCCCAGCAAGGAGACAATATCAAACAATGCACGACATCACCCTTCGTGCTTTACTATCATACTCACCAAAACAAGTGCACGACATCACCCTTCGTGCTTTACTCTCATACTCACCAAAACAAGTGCACGGCATCACCCTTCGTGCTTTAACACTCTTCCTCACCCAAACATCAATCACAAATAACGGGTAAGGGAGTAAACAGTATAGAAATAGGAATCCCGGCAAGGGAACAATAATTAAACAATTAAATCCCAGGAAGGGAACATTAATTAACAATTAAATCCCGGCAAAGGAACATCAATTTAAATAATTCAATCCCGGCAAGGGAACGATACAACGATGACCCGAAAGGGTATATTTCATTAACTCTTTCTCTTTCTTTCACTTCCATTTCCATGATTTATTCTATCACTTGAGCCAATGCTCCAAAGGAGGTAATTATCTCATATTCCTTCATCATTCGTTTTACAATTTGAGTCAATGCTCCAGAAGATGTAATATCTCATATTTCTTCATTATTCGTTTCACAATTTGAGCCAATGCTCCAAAGATGTAATATCTCATATATCTTCACCATTCGTGTTATAATTTGAGCCAATGCTCCAAAGGATTCGATTATCTCATATATCTTCACCATTCGTGTTACAATTTGAGCCAATGCTCCTCGAAATTTAAAGATCACAATTCCCTTCACATGCTCTTTACAACATATAGAAATCATCAATTAAGCATGGAAGTTACAACAAAATCGGAATATTCGCAATAATAAGACTCACGGTCATGCTAGACACTAATGTATAGATACTCGTCATCATGCCTATACATCATAATCTACAATTAGCAAGTAGCAAACAAGACTCAACTCTTATTCCCTCAAGCTAAGGTTAGACCAAACACTTACCCCGGGTCAAAAATATAGCAATCAACCCTCTAACACCGCTTTTCCTTTAGAATTCAACTCCGGAATGGTATTATCTAGGCATAATCAACTCAAGTATATCAATAAGGATTCAATAATTCAATTACATAGCCTAATTACCCATCTCCATGCATTCTTTCAAAATAACAAAATTCGACCCCGGGCCCGTTTGGTCCAAACACGAGGCTCGGACCAAAACCACGTCACCCATTCACCCACGAGCCCGAATATATAATTTGTTTTCAAATTCGACCCCAAAATGAGGTCTAAATCAAGAAAATTCAAAAAGGCCTAACTCTACCCAAATTCCCAATTTTCTACTCTAATTTGCATGTTTTAGGCTTAGGAATTCATTAGATATAGATGAAAAGGGAACTTGTTAAAATTTACTAACCCAAGAAGTTTTGGTGAAGGATGGCTTCAATGGATGCCTAAGGATCTTGGAGAAGAGAGAGTTTGTGAAAACTTATGAAAAACCCGTACTACACTGTTCTGGAAATTGAAATATATAACTGGGCAAAATTGCCCTTCGCGTTCGCGGAAGGGAGGTCGCGTTCGCGAAGGGTATACTTGACAGACCATCGCGTTCGCGGAAGGGTGAACGCGAAGACTAAAAAGGCTGGGGTCCAGAAATTGACCTACGCGAACGCGTGGGACATCATGCGAACGCGATGAAGAAGACCTGCAAAGCTAGGCGAACGCGGTCAAATGTATGCAAACGCGAAGAGGAAAAGAGGGCTAAGCCCTCAGGTTCAAATAACTCTATGCGATCGAGAGGGAATGGCTACGAACGCGATGAAGGAAAAGCCTAAAGCTTTTCGAATGCAGAAGAGGCGTCGCGAACGCGAAGAACAAATGGACCTCCAACTGCTGAAGCCAAAACTAGCAATCTTCCTAAGTTCAAAATCACTCCGAGACACCTCCGAAACACTCCCAAGCCCTCGGGGCTCCTAAAAAATCACATGCACCTCAACAACATCCTACGAACTTAACCGTGCAATCAAATCGCCAATATAACATCAAAAACAACGAATTAAGCCTCAAAATCCATGAATACTATCGAATTTCATAAAACATCAAATTTTCCATTTTAAGTCCGAAACCCGTCAAACAATGTCCAATTTCAACCAAACTTCACAGAATTATCTTAAACCACATATAAGACCTGTACCGGGCACCGGAACCAAAATACAGGCCCGATACCAACACATTTTAACCAATTTCCATTTCACTTTTCTTTATAAATTTTAGAAAAACAATTTCACTCAAAAATTCATTTCTTGGGCTTGGGACCTCGGAGTTCGATTCCGGGCATACGCCCAAGTCCCATATTTTCCTACGGACCCTCCGGGATCGTCAAATCACGGGTCCGGGTCCGTTTATCCAAAATGTTGACCGAAGTCAAATTTATTCATTTCAATATCAAATCTTAGCATTTTTCACAGAATTTCATATTTAAGCTTTTCGGCTACGTGCCCGGATTGCGTACGCAAATCGAGGCAACCCTAAATGAGGTTTTCAAGGTCTTGGAGACACAGATTTCATTTAGAAACAGGTGTTGACCTTTGGTTCGTCACATTCTCCACCTCTAAAACAACCGTTCGTCCTCGAACGGACAAAAGAAAGAAGTACCTGAGTCGGGAAATAAATGAGGGTAACGGCTCCGCATATCAGAATCGGACGACCCAAACTGCATCAAACTTTTTCCGGGTCAACGGAAGTCCGGTAACGAAATCCATAGGGATCCTCTCCCACTTCCACTCGGGAAGCTCAATCCTCTGAAATAAACCACTAGGCCTCTGATGCTCATACTTAACCTGTTGACAATTCAAACACCGCGCCACGTATGCCACAATATCCTTCTTCATTCTACGCCACCAATAATGCTGCCGTAAATCCTGATACATCTTCGCGGCGCCCAGATGAATAGAGTACCAGGAACTATGGGCCTCCTCTAAAATCAACTCTCGAATCCCATAAACATTGGGCACACAAGATCGCCCCTGCAATCTCAAAACGCCATCATCATCTAAGTTCACCTGCTTGGCGCCTCCGCGCTGCACCGTGTCTCTAAGGACACACAAATGGGGATCATCAAACTGCCGATCACGGATACGCTCCAATAATGAAGAACGAGCGACCGTACAAGACAACACTCGAGTAGGATCAGAAATATCCAACCTCACAAATCGATTGGCCAAAGCCTGAACATCCAAAGCAAGCGGCCTCTGACTCACCGGAATATAAGCAAGACTGCCCATACTAGCTGACTTCCTACTCAAAGCATCGTCCACCACATTGACCTTCCCCGGGTGATATAAAATGGTAATATCATAATCCTTCAACAACTCCAACCAACTCCTCTGCCTCAAATTCAACTCTTTTTGCTTGAACAAGTACTAAAGACTCTTATGATCCGTGAACACCTCACACGCCACGCCATACAGATAGTGCCTCCAAATCTTCAATGCGTGGACAATGGATGACAACTCCAAATCAGGCACTGGATAGTTCTTTTCATGAATCTTCAACTGCCTCTAAGCATAAGCAATGACCTTGCCATCCTGCATCAACACTGCACCAAGCCCAATACGGGAAGCATCGCAATAGACTGTATAAGGCCCTGAATCTGTGGGCAAAACCAATATTGGTGCCGTAGTCAGAGCTGTCTTGAGCCTCTGAAAGCTCGCCTCACACTCGTCCGACCATCTGAACTGGGCACCCTTCTGGGTCAACCTGGTCATCGGGGCTGCAATAGATGAGAACCCCTCCACGAACCGACGATAGTAGCCTGCCAATCCCAAGAAACTCCGAATCTTTGTAGCTGATGCTGGTCTAGGCCAGTTCTTGACCGCCTCAATCTTCTTCGAGTCAACCTGAATACCCTTTGATGTTACGACATGGCCCAGGAATGCAATTGAACTCAACTAGAACTCACACTTCGAAAACTTTGCATATAGATGGCTATCCTTCAGAGTTTGAAGAACCACTCTGAGATGTTGATCGTGCTCCTCCTGACTGCGGGAGTATATTAATATATCATCAATGAAGACTATCATGAACGAGTCCAAATAAGGCCTGAACACTCGGTTTATCAAATCCATAAAAGCTGTTGGGGTATTTGTCAACCCAAACGACATGACTAAAACTCGTAATGCCCGTACCGAATGCGGAAAGCTGTCTTAGGGACATCGGATGCCCTAATCCTCAACTGATGGTAGCCAGATCTCAAGTCTATCTTTGAAAATACCTTGGCACCCTGAAGCTGATCGAACAAATCATCAATCCTCGGCAGTGGATACTTATTCTTGATTGTAACCTTGTTCAATTGCCGGTAATCAATACACATCCTCATCGAACCATCCTTTTTCTTCACAAACAATAGTGGAGCACCCCAAGGAGAAACGTTGGGCCTAATGAAACCCTTCCCAAGCAAATCCTGCAACTGTTCCTTCAACTCTTTCAACTCTGGCGGGGCCATGCAATACAGCGGAATAGAAATGGGTTGGGTGCCCGGAGCCAGATCAATGCAGAAATCAATGTCCCTATCGGGTGGCATCTCCGGCAGGTCTGAAAGGAAGACCTCAGGAAACTCACGAACCACGGGTACCGAAACAATAGAGGGAACCTCAACACTAGAATTGCGCACATAAGCCAAATAAGCCAAACACCCCTTCTCGACCATACGCCGAGCCTTCACGTACGAAATAACACTGCGGGTAGAATGACCAGGAGTTCCCTTCCACTCCAAACGGGGCAAATCCGGTAAGGCTAAGGTCACCGTCTTGGCATGACAATCCAAGATAGCATGATACGGGAATAACCAGTCCATCCCCAATATAACATCAAAGTCGACCATACCTAAAAGCAACAAATCAACACGGGTCTCAAGACCCCCAATCGCCACAACACAAGAACGATGGACTCGATCGACCACTATAGAATCACCCACTGGTGTAGATACATAAACAATAACATTCAATGGATCACTAGGCATGACCAGGTATGGGCAAAATAAGAGGACACATACGAATACGTAAACCCTGGATCAAATAGCACTGAAGTATCTCTGCCATAGACCCGAATAGTACCTATAATGACTGCATCTGAAGACTCAGCCTCTGGCCTGACTGGAAGAGCATAACATCGGGGCTGGGCCCCACCACCCTGAACCACATCTCTAGGACGCCTGGCTGCTGGATGGCCTCCACTCTGGCGGCCTGAGATCCCCCTCTATGACCTCTACCTCCACCTCTAGCACCTCTACCCCCACCTCTGGCTGGCTGGGCACGCTTTGGAACACCTAGTGCCTTTACCATGGCACGAGAACCCTGATGTTGTGAACTACCTTGTGCCCGAGGGCAAAATCTGGCAAGGTGACCCGAACGCGAAGAGTAAAAAGGCTGGGGTCCAGAAATTGACCTACGTGAACGCGTGGGACATCACGCGAACGCGATGAAGAAGACCCGCAAAGCTACGCGAAGCGGTCAAATGTATGCGAACGCGAAGAGGAAAAGAGGGCTAAGCCCTCAGGGTCAAATAACCCTATGCGATCGCGAGGGAATGGCTGCGAACGCGATGAAGGAAAAGCCTAAAGCTTCGTGAATGCGGAAGAGGCGTCGCGAACGCGAAGAACAAATGGATCTGCAACTGCTGAAGCCAAAACCAACAATCTTCCTAAGTTCAAAATCACTCCGAGACACCTCTAAAACACTCCCGAGCCCTCGGGGCTCCTAACAAATCACATGCACTAACTCAACAACATCATATGAACTTAACTGTGCGATCAAATCGCCAATATAACATCAAAAACAACGAATTAAGCATCAAAATCCATGAATTCTATCGAATTTCATAAAACATCAAATTTTCCATTTTAAGTCCGAACCCCATCAAACGACGTTCAATTTCAACCAAACTTCACAGAATTATCTTAAACCACATATAAGACCTGTACCGTGCGCCGGAACCAAAATACGGGTCCGATACCAACACATTCTAACCAATTTCCATTTCACTTTTCTTTATAAATTTCAAAAAAACAATTTCACTCAAAAATTCATTTCTCGGGCTTGGGACCTCGGAATTCGATTCCGGGCATACGCCCAAGTCCCATATTTTCCTACGGACCCTCTAGGACCGTCAAATCACGGGTCCGGGTCCGTTTACCCAAAATGTTGATCGAAGTCAAATTTATTCAGTTCAATATCAAATCTTAGCATTTTTCACAGAATTTCATATTTAAGCTTTCCGATTACGCGCCCGGAATGCACACACAAATCGAGGCAACCCTAAATGAGGTTTTCAAGGCCTCAGAGACACAGATTTCATTTAGAAAATGGTGATGACCTTTGGGTCGTCACAGACCGCGATCACGGAGATGAAATCACTGGGCATATTTAAATAAACCCTTCCGCGACTTAAACCTTATTTTACACCATTGTTGGGCGGAAGAGAGCTTTTTGAACGAATTTTGAAGGAGAAAATCAGTGGGTTGCTTAGAGGTAAGTAATTTGATTATTCAAAACTCGTTTATGGTGATTGAATATAATCTCAGCGTTTAATTCATGAAAAACAGTTGAAAATGGGATTTTGGAGCTTGAGAATAAGAGACCTTTAGGGGTTGATTTGAGGGGTCAAATGGACTCCGATTTTGGTGTTCTTTATATGTACGGAATCGTGGGAGGATGAAGAACACTTTTCTGTAAAAATTTCTTTCGGGACGTGGGCCCTGAGGTCAGGTTTTGAACGGTTTCGGTTTTTGGCTAAATTTGATATTTTTCGATTGGAATTCATTCCTTAAGCATAATATGATGATAAAAATCTGAACTTGGTAGATTTGGAGTACTCAGAGGCCGGATTTAGAGGTAAAGGCACTGCAAAATAGTATTTTAGCCGGTTTTGAGGTAAGTAACGTTTCCAAACTTGGTTCTGAAGGTTCGAAACCCCGAGCTAAATGATTTATGACTATTGTTGAGGTGACGCACATGCCAAGTGACGGGCGTGCGAGTGTGCACCGGGTATTTATGGCCTGGCTTATCCCATGGCCCCACTTAGTGATCATTCTGTGATGATATTTGTGCATCTATTAATGTGGTAACTGTGAATATGTTAGAAATCATGTTAAGTATAAATGCTAGGCTTCACGCCGGAAAAGCTAAGACCCGAGTGGTCATATATTGTTGTCTCATGTTGTGATTATTTGATGTCATATACGCAGTCCTGTTATAGCATATCCTTTCATATCTTAGTCTCAGTAANAGAGCCTGTTATTGAGACAGTTATGAGAATGGACTGCACACTGCAGTGATATTTAAATCATGCCTTCGTTGGCTTGATATGGCGCTTGGGCCACTAGGGCCCCTCCGGAGTCTTTACACCCCCAGTGAGCGCAGATATTGAGGGATGGATCTTTCCTGGGCATGGATCTTGTTCGAAGTGATGAGGGATGGATCTTCCCTGGTCATGGATCTTGTCTAAAGTGATGAGGGATGGATCTTCCCTGGGCATGGATCTTGTCTGAAGCTTTGTTTATGAGAGGGATGGATCTTCCTTGGTTATGGAAATTGTCCGAATGTTATATTCCGGAGATGGATCTTCTCCGTGGGGGCTGGATTGGCCTTTTCCCTCAGTACATAGTGACTACGGTCACCGGTGTTTATGCATATTCCGGGATGGAACTTCCCTGGGCCTGAGAAACTTTCGAGATGGAACTTTCCATGCCCGTTGGTGTACTCACGTTACCCCCTGCACCTTGTGTGCAGATCCAGGTACACCGGGACCCAGTAGTGGATATTGAGCAGCGGTTAGAGTTTCTAGTGGAGTTGTCGAGATAGCAGCTGGCGATCGCGACCTCGCCTTCTCTTTCTTTATTCTACCTATTTCATTTATATTTTCAGACAATGTTGTCCATTTCCCCTTTTCTTTGCTTATGTTTTAGTAGCTCATGACTGAGTGACACCAGATCCGGGGATTGGAGATTTAAATTTAGTTTTCAAATGTTGTTTTAAATTTCAGATTCTTAGTTTTAATAATAAATTCGTTTAAAAATCACATTTTTGGATCGTGACAAGCTCAAAACGGCCGGTCGGGTCGTTACATAAACAACGTCAAATTATTATTTGAATTATTTGAACTATGTGTGAACAACCTTAAAATTAAACCTTCTATATAGAAATTATAAATAATTATTAGTTATTAATTACGAAGCATGACATGAAATTATTTTTCAGATCTCATAGTGGATAACATGTTATCTTTTCTATACCATAATAATCCAACCCCTTGATTTTGGCACTTTGTATTTTATTTTACGGATAATAGTAAAGAATATACTAAACATATAACATTGTGATATGTCTTGTTTGAACAAAAATAATCATATTATTTTAGCTAAATTCTTACTACCGCTTTGTTTTTCATCTCAAGTTCAAATAAGTCTTATCCTTCTATATTTTTAGACATAATTTTTTTCTCTTTTTGTTCTTTGCCTATAATTATTGCATTATTTATTACTTAATATTGTTATATTGTAATGTGATCTTTTATTAGCTTATAAATTGACTTAATGTCTTGCTTATAACCCTATTAATAATCATCAGTAAATATAATTTTTTATGCTTAAAATTTATTGTATTCTTACACATTATTCGGAACTGTTTCATCATTCAAATTTATCAATAATATTTTTGAGTATTATTTAATAATTTAACTCATATATTTTAAATAAATTTAAAATATAAGTGTCATTGCACTATCTATATTTTTCTCTTTTCACATTCTCTTCCCTACTAAGAAATTTTAATTAGCTTTTACACAAATCTTTTTCGACGATTCTCAAATAATATCATGTTTTATTTAAAAATATAATTTTTAATTAGTCTAAAAAGTAATACATAAGTGCTTTTATAGTTTTAAATCTATTAAATTCTTTAAAATTATTTTTTGTATTACGTGCAAGTTTAAATTTTCTTTCTCTTTTAGTTTCAAGATAAAAATTTAGCTTTTAGTTTTCATTAGTAAAATTACCTACATGAGATATTTATTTAGTATATTAAATTTTTAATTTGGTATCAAATTCTTATTTTTCTTTATTTACCAAAACTTGAATTTTATGATTGTCTTCATATTTTGAGTGTTCGCATCATAACTTTAAGAACTTTCTAATTTCAAGTTCAAATAGTCTTTTCCTTAGCTTTTCTGTCACGGCCCAAAATTCCTAAGGTCGTGATGGCGCCGGACACAATGTCAGGCAAGTCAAATCATTAATTAATTGAAATAACTTTCCGGTTTTAACTTTTATGAAAATATTTCCGTTCACTTTATTACATGATAATCAAATAAAATTATGTTATTTAAAAATAGTGATCTAAATATTTCACTTACACAATTATATCCCAATACATATCCCAGAACCCGGTGTCACAAGTACATGAGCAATTTCTAAGAATTTATACAATCATTACAAATCCTGTCCGAAATACAACTAGACAAGGAAATTTAAAATGAAAATAGATACAGTATGAAGGTGACTCTGTCAGCTGCGGATCGCCTCCGGATGATGCAGCTCGCCTAAGTCTCTGAATCCTCCACATTGCTATGAAAGTACCAAGGCAATAAAATGCACAACAAGTGTAGCATGAGTACAAAACAACGTGTACTCAGTAAGCCGCCCACCTAACCTCAGAGAGGTAGTGACGAGATGTCAAATTAGACACTTACTAAAGGTCCATTTAAAATATTAAAGAGTGACACTAAGTATGATTTTATCATAGGCAATTTATAAAACAAGATTTAAATATCTTTCAACTCCTTTCACGTTAACACCTTATATCTTCGTCATATTAACAATTAATCAACATGGTGATTTAATCGAATAATAATAAATCGACGGCAAGGAACAAGTTCTTCCAAAAAGTCTTTTTAATAACTTTAAATATCTGTCATTTCAATCGATAATTTAATATTTCAGGCCAGTAATCAGGCAAAAAATCATAGCAACTACGCAGCAAATATCATGCGCAGGCAATGCCGAGGGTCGAACAATGGACCAACAATAAAAAAATGTGCACTGCCGAAGGGTCGATCGGCTCGAACCATAGATGCATCTATCTGCCCCGCTCGTGAATTGAGCATGCAACGCGGTTAACATAATACGGCTAGCCTGCTCGCAAATCATACATGCGACTCAGGTGCTCCTATGAATACATACACAAATACAAGGTCTTCCTGCTCGCGAATCACTCAAGCGACTTAGGCACCCAAAGTTACACATATCCACATAATAAATTCGTATTTTATCAAGAAAACAACTTTTTTTCTCAGGAAAGTGGTAAAATCTTTATTAAAAGAAACATGAAATATAGGTTTTGAAATCTTTTTTTTGAAACTCATTTGTCAAGTTTAGTGATACTCCATGATACAACCCAGTCCGAGTACACATATATCCACAACGAAACCAATTCTCTTTCTAAAAGATTTAACAATATGAACTCTAGCTTTCTTTTAAACATTCAATTACGTTTCGGCCATATCAGTAGTTTAATATTACAGGCAGGGTTACATGTACACATATAAAGCATGCTAGTGGGTCTAGGCTACCCGAACATGGCATAATAGTAGCTACGCACAGACTCCCATCACCTCGTGCTTATGTAGCCCCACGAAGCTAATAGCATGTACATAATTAATTCACCTAGGGGGACGATTCCCGCTCACAAAGTTAGAAAGGAGACTTACCTCGCTCCGAAATTCCAACACCGACTTCCAAGCCTTTTTGATGACTCCAACGGACGCACAACTCTCTGAAACTACCACATAATGGGAAAGCAATGAAAATTCATCCTAATACTCACAACAAATTCAGATTATATACTTTACCGACCCCGCTCAGAAAAATGACCAAAATGCCCTCGGGCCCACATGCCCGAAAATCCAAAATTCTCGAAGATACGTTCTACTCGTAGCTTACTAACCCAAATATATAATTTACTCAAATATTCATGCTCAATTCGTGGCTAAAAAAACTAAATTTACACTTTCCAGGTTTTTCTTCACCAACCCCAATTTTCCCCACAATTTCCCATATCAAACTTATGCAATGATCTTGTATTCAACTTGGAAATGAGAAGGAATCACTTACCTCTTGATGCTTGGTGAAATCTCCCTTGAAAAGCTCTCCAAAATCGCCTAAACCATGAAGAAATAAAGACAATGAACCCAAAATTCTCGTTTTAAAACATTCTGCCCAGATCGATTTCCGCACCTGCGGTCCTTCCTCTGCACCTGCGATACCGCAGGTGCGACCAAATATCCCGCACCTGCGGTTTTCCTCAACTTCAGCCCAAATCGCACCTGCGCCCCACTGTTCGCACCTGCGGCTTCGCAGGTGCGGAAAATCCATCGCACCTGCGGTCCCCAGCCAATCCTGCCCACTCTCGCACCTGCGACGCCCAAGCCGTACCTGCGGCTCCACTCTTGCGGCGCCCAAGCCGCACCTGCGGCTCCACACCCACGGCCAAATCCTCGCAGGTGCAATTACACTAGATGACAACAAGCTTCAGCCTTTTTCCAACTTCAACTTTGATTCGTTAACCACCTGGAATCCACCCGAGGCCCCCGGGGCCCCGTCCAATCACACCTACCTGTCCCAAAATATGACATGGACTTGCTCGAGCCCTCAAATCACATCAAACAACGCCAAAATCACGAATCACACTCAAATCCAATTCCTTAAGAACTTAGAATTTTAAACTTCTACATCCGACGCTGAAACCTTTCAAATCACACCCGATTGACCTCAAATTTTTCACACAAGTCATATTCAACATTAAGGACCTGCTCTAACTTCCGGAAACGCATTCCGACCTCGATATCAAAACTTTCACTTCCGGCCAGATTTCTCAAAAACCTTCAAATTTCTATCTTTAGCCGAATGGCCCCAAAATGACCTACAAACATCCAAGTTCACTTCCGATCGCGCTCCCAATTCAAGAATCACCATACAGAGCTATTCCCAAACTCGGAATCCCAAACGGATATCAACCCCACTGATATGCACTTCAAGCCCAAATTCATGAAATCCTTCTAAAATGCTAACTTCCACAATATACGCCGAAACGCTCCCGGGTTATCCAAAACCCGATCTGGACATACACCCAAGTCCGAAATCATCATACGAACCTGCTGGAACCTTCAAATCCTGATTCGGAGATCGTTTACTCAAAATTCCAATCTTAGTTGATTTCTTCAACTTAAGGCTTCTGAAATGAGAATTTTCTTTCCAAATCAATTCTAAACTTCGTGGAATTCAATTCCGACCACGCTCGCGAGTCGTAATACCTGAAACGGAGCTGCTCACGACTTCAACCCGCTGAACGCCGTGCTAGATCTCAAAACGACCAGTCGTGTCGTTACATTCTCTCCCACTTAAACCGACGTTCGTCCTCGAACGTGCTAAGAACTGATCTGGAGTTACCTGAAATCACTATTTAACATCTCGAGCACCTGCCCGTGCTACCACAACCCAGTCGAGCACAATAGCTTGATCAAATCGGGAGATTTCTTCTTTATCCATACAATAAGCTCATAATTCATTCAAACACCTGAAATTTCTCTAGCCAGGCCTAGTTTCAATATATATAAGCACTGTATCAACTAGCACACAATATAACGGATCATAACTGCATACCCTTGCTGAATCAGCACCATTCACCGCATAACTCATCGTCAGACCACAATGACGCTCCCTGAACCTTATTAGCCAAGGTCCACGAATCCGATGCTCCTGATGCACCTCATAACAACTATACAGACATCGTGCTATAATGCTGGCGATACAACCACAACGGAGCAAATGCGTAGAAATTCGCACTCAACTACAGAGTCAACAAATCCTTGAATACCTCATCTTGACTAGAATCGTCACTTTCATTATGAACCTGAATGATGGTATTTGTTCTTTAATACACACTTCACATAACCTTATCATACTGATCCCTGGTCCGATAAATCTCGATTCACCCAGTATGAATTGCTCAGACAGTAAATCACCCCAAACATGGCTAACAGCCTCACATGATACCGCATCGCCCAAAAGGCCATAACTCGAACATGATAATAAGAAACGACTCAGGACGGAACTACTCAGCTCACGCAACTAATATGAATTCTTANATATATATATATATATATATATATATATATATATATATATATATATGTATACTCTGGATCTCAAGAGCTATCATGCTCACATAACATCCCCACCACACGGGACCTCAACACATAGGAAATTATCAAGCCGTTTCACAACTCGCACGACACAATCGCAATAACACATGAATTAGATGAAGACGAAACAACACCCACGGTTCTAATACCTTTCCATGAAAAGCGCTCTACTGAAAGAACATGCCTGGCTCACACGGAGCCCATAATCATATTTAAATCCATCCACAAAAATCGAGCCACCTCTTTCGCACCAAACTTACCTATTAGCTTTTGCTTGTGTTCATATTAACCCACCTTCTCTCATAATACACGAGAACAACCATCATCACCGGGACTAACACCCCATAATCCATGATCAACTGAACAGAACGCCCTCCAGGCGTAAATTCTCAATTAAGCAATATTGCACTTCTTCATATTCAGCCCAAATCTGAAATCCATCAAGTGACTACATGTCACACTTTATACAGTCTTTTCGCGGTCATGCTCCCACGACCTTCCACACAAGGCAACAAGTCTGCACATCCACCACTGGCCATACTACGCTGTAAGACAAATCAAGAACTCATAACCAGAGTACAAAGCCTTTTCCACCGAATCTCAATCTCAGGTGACACTGAAATAACACCAGATTATACTGAACTTTCAAATCAATCTTCCGAGCTCATGACTTCCTTATTAACACCGAACCGCAACCTCGATTCTTACTCCCAGTTACATACTGCTTTTCACACCTAACATGACAACATGAGGTAGCGCAAGAATTCCATCATAACTTCTGAACCACCAATAGGGCGAACACTTCATCATACATAAACCTTTTACTTAACTCAATTCAAGAGTACCATCTCAACACACGAGTGAATTCCCATTATCACCCAATCATGCAAATCCTTAAGTAGTAGCTTATACCACCATAACCCTTCCGGGGTCCGCCTACACCTGGCAGGACATAGCACTCAAATGCTCCCACATAAAATCCGTTACGACTGTCGACAAGCCCCGCACATGCCGGCACAAACCATATGCATAACTAAACCAAATCAAAGGAACCGATCGCTGCCGCAAAAGTGCCATTTCAACCATGGCTAATCAATCAATCTTCTTTTAATCATCATTAATTACCTCAGGAACAATAACAACTTCCTTCAACCCATAGCAAACTCAATCCTCACTCCTCCCGAGTGACCTTGATTCACGAGACTATGCTGCCTAAATTCTGCAACCCGTCTCATACCCTTCTGATAATCTTTCTACAATTTGGAGTTTATTCCTCTCACTCCTCCAATACTATCTTGCATGCTGAAACATATCATAGAACATTCCAACCATCCTCATTTTTCTCAGAGATTACTCTGCAAAAGCTCGATTCTCGATCATACTGCTGCTTGAAATCCTTAATCGCCGCATTCTTAACTTTTGAACTCACTAGGACCGCTATTGAGATTCACCCACTCCGACTGGCCCCGAATACAATCAACTCCAAGGCTCTCCTAGCACAGGAACACCTTTTTCAATGAAACACGCGACTGAGTCACTATCCTTACAACTCGCCCATGCCTTAAGCATAAATTCTGAATCTTCCAAAGCCTAAACCTGATCTGACAGGGCCAAATTTTGCACATATTCATCAAGTCCCACGCTTAATTACCATCTCCTTTCTCTTAGCTGAAATACTTGCAAACATGCCGACAAATCCTCAACCCCATGCGAAGACAATCCTACGACCCAACTGTAGATGGTGGGACTCCCCCTCTTAACCCAAAGCTACTCCTTGCACCACTCTAGACCCTGCTGAGATCCTTCCTACTTTGATAACACGATCTTGCCCAACCAACCCGTCCAATTCTTCCAAATTCTCTTGCTAGCACTCCCTGAATACTCGAATTCTTTAGCATCATTCACACATTCTATCTCCTACCGACTAGCCACTAGGACCCTTCACAGAACCTGCCAACCCCGCCATTGCTAACCTATACCCAGAAGACAACCCACCTGTAGAAATCACCCGCAAACACCTCCTAACGATGCTGAAATGCACACTCTCTATGACTTCAATACCCCATCCTACGCCCTGCTTCATTTACCAACATACTAGCCCGCCTGCTCCTCATGGGCATCCATTAAATGTGCGACGATATCTCCAAATTCCAAGTTGTGCTGCCGCTCTCCCACTTTGCGACTACTCGAGTTCCGCTTCTTACACCTGGCCTCCTAGAAATGGAACCACCGCCTAGCCTCATTCCAGGATCATTCTTTGCCAAACGCATTCTTCAATATTTCTTCTCAATATTATGACCCACACAACCAAAGAAACCATAGCACCGACAAACCTAACACATTTTATTCGATCAATGACGACGACTACACGTCACAGGTGCATACCCCAGCTCACTTGAGGACGCCAAGTCTTACTAATTTATCAATCCCAATCGAGCCATTCATACTCTAAATGCCTTCCCTCTGCCGGAACAAAAGCACTGAAATCTCGAAATCACACTCTCAGAAGACCTCCCTTCAAACCATTCATCTTTCCCAACATAAGGGCAAACGTTCTATCATCATATCGACACTGCGCGATAATCAATTGCAACCATCATCACTACCCGAGCACAGCCTTAAGTCTCCCAGAAACACAACTACTGAGCTGAAATAACATATTACCCTTTCGCAGGGCCATAACAACAACCACAACCATTTACACATGGAAGCATTTCGAATTACATTTGTAGCACCATTTCCATTCCTCGAATAACTTTCCGGTTTTAACATTTATGAAAACATTTTCGTTCACTTTATTACATGATAATCAAATAAAATTATGTTATTTAAAAACAACTATCTAAAGATTTCACTTACACAATTATATCCGAATACATATCCCAGAACACGGTGTCACAAGTACATGAGCAATTTCTAAGAATTTATACAATCATCACAAAGCCTGTCCGAAATACAACTAGCCAAGGAAATCTAAAATGAAATAGATACAGTATGAAGGTGACTCTGTCAGCTGTGGATCGCCTCCGAATGATGCAACTCACCTAAGTCTCTGAATCCTCTACATTGCTATGAAATTACATGTGTAATAAAATGCACAACAAGCGTATCATGAGTACAAAACAACGTGTACTCAGTAAGTCGCCCCTAACCTCAGAGAGGTAGTGACGAGAGATAAATTAGACACTTACTAAAGGTCTATTTAAAATATTAAAGAGTGACACTAAGCATGGTTTTATCATAGGCAATTTATAAAATAGGATTTAAATATCTTTCAACTCCGTTCATGTTAACACCTTATATCTTCGTCATATTAACAATTAATCAACATGGTGATTTAATCGAATAATAATAAATCGACGGGAAGGAACAAGTTCTTCCAAAAAGTCTTTTTAATAACTTCAAATCTCTGTCATTTCAATCGATAATTTAATATTTCAGGCCAGTAATCAGGCAAAATATCATAGCAACTATGCAACAAATATCATGCGCAGGCAATGCCGAGGATCGAATAAAACGCTCGGACTGCCCGTCCGTCTGAGGATGAAATGCGGTGCTCAAATCAATCTGGGTGCCCAACTCTCGCTGAAATACTCTCCATAAATGGGAGGTAAACTGAGTACCTCAGTCTGATATAATGGATATGGGCACACCATGCAGTCTAACAATATCTCTCATATAGATCCTTGCCAACTTCTCTGCTGAATACGAAACTGATACTGGAATGAAGTGCGCTGACTTGGTCAGCCTATCCACAACGACCCATACTGCATCGAACATCCTCTGAGTCCGTGAGAGTCCAACTACAAAGTACATGGTGATACGCTCCCACTTCTACTCGGGAAGCTGAATCTGCTGCATCAAACCACCGGGTCTCTGGTGCTCGTACTTAACCTGCTGACAATTAAAGCACTGAGCTACATAAGCTATAATATCCTTCTTCATTCTACGCCATCAATAATGCTGCTGCATGTCCTGGTACATCTTTGTGGCGCCCGGATGAATGGAATATCGGGAACTGTAGGCCTCCTGTAGTATCAACTCACGAACGCCATCGACATCGGGTACACAAATACGACCATGCATCCTCAATACTCCTTCAGCATTAACCGTAACCTGCTTGGCATCTCCGTGCCTGACTCTATCTCTAAAAACACATAAGTGGCGATCATTATACTGTCTGGCCCGAATACGGTCATAGAAAGAAGAACGGGCCAACGTATGGGCCAAAACATTGCCAGTCTCAGAAACCTCCAATTTCACCAATCGGTTGGCTAACCCCTGAACATCCAAAGCAAGAGGTCGCTCTCCGACTGATAAATAGGAAAGACTACCCATACTAGCTGACTTCCGGCTCAAAGCATAGGCCACCACATTGGCCTTCCCCGGATGATAAAGAATGGTAATATCATAATCCTTCAGCAACTCTAACCGTCTCCTCTGTCTCATGTTCAACTCTTTCTGTTTAAACAAATACTGTAAGCTGTTATGATCTGTGAACACCTCACATGGCACACCATACAAGTAATGCCTCCAAATCTTCAATGCATGCACAATAGCTGCTAACTCCTAGTCATGAACTGGATAGATCTTCTCATGGAACTTCAACTGACGAGAAGCATAGGCTATAACCTTGCCATCCTGCATCAACACTGCACCAAGCCCAACCCGTGAAGCATCACAATACACGGTATACGATCCTGAACCTGTGGGAAAAACCAACACTGGTGCCATGGTCAAGGCTGTCTTGAGCTTCTGAAAGCTCGCCTCGCACTCATCAGACCACCTGAACTCGGCACTCTTCTGATTCAACCTGGTCATCGGGGCTGCAATGGAAGAAAATCCCTCCACAAACCGGTGATAATAACCAGCTAAGCCCAAGAAACTCCGGATCTCTATAGCTGAGGTGGGTCTAGGCCAACCTCTGACTGCTAAAATCTTCTTGGTATCCACCTGAACACACTCTGACAATACCGCATGGCCTAGAAAGGCAACTGAACTCAACCAGAACTCACATTTGAAAAATTTTGCATACAACTGACTATCCCTCAGAGTCTGGAGGACGACTCTAAGGTGCTGCTCATGCTCCTCTCGGCTGCGAGAGTATATCAATATATCATCAATGAAAACAATCACAAATGAGTCCAAATAAGGCATGAACACTAGGTGCATCAACTCCATAAAAGTAGCGGGGGCATTCGTCAGCCCAAATGACATCACCAAGAACTCTGTCTTAGGGACATCAGACGCCTAATCCTCAGCTAATGGTAACCAGATCTAGAGTCAATCTTGGAAAACACTGAAGCACCCTGAAGCTGGTCGAATAAATCATCAATCCTCGGCAAAGGATACTTGTTCTTAATAGTAACCTTATTCAACTGCCGGTAGTCAATACACATCCTCATCGAACCATCTTTCTTCTTGACAAACAATACTGGAGCACCCAAAGGAGAGACACTAGGCCTAATGAAGCCTTTATCCAACTGATCTTTCAACTCCTTCAACTTCGGCGGGGCCATACGATACAGCGGAGTAGAAATAGGCTGGGTGCCCTAGCTAACTCAATAAAAAAATCAATATCCCTTTCGGGTGGCATACCCGGCAGGTCAGCAGAGAGAAACTCTGGAAACTCACGAACCATGGGCACTGACTCTAGGGAAGGAACCTCGGTGCTAGAATCACAAACATAGGCAAAATAGGCCAAACAACCCTTCCCGACCATGGGCCGAGCCTTCATATAAGAAATAACTCTACCAGAAGAATGACTAGGAGTTCCCTTCCACTCCAAACGAGGCACCCCTGGCAAAGCCAAGGTCACTGTCTTGGCATGACAGTCCAGAATAGCATAATAGGGGGATAATCAATCCATCCCCAATATAACATCGAAGTCAACCATATCTAGAAGAAAAAGATCAACTTGAGTCTCCAGACCACCCATGACTACTAAGTAAGCACGGTAGACTGGATATACCATTATAGAATCACCCACCGGTGTAGAAACATGCACAGCAGTACTCAAGGAATCACGGGTCATACTCAAATAAGGGGAAAAATATGAAGACATATAGGAGAATGTAGAACCCGGATCAAATAACACCGAAGACTCTGGAACTGTCCCTGACCACCCTGATAACCACCCTGGAAACTCTGAAGCGGCGGTGTACTGGTAGGTGCTGGTGGTGCACTGTGGGCTACCTGAAGTGCCGGCTGATAGGGTCTGGGAAGATGACCTCTGCCACTAGAATACCTGCCCCCATATGAGGCTCCACTGAATGACCGAAGTGACGGGGCCTCTTGTCAGCCCCCTGACCACCACCCTATGAGATAATCATCTCAATCCTCCTGGCCACATTGGTCGCATCCTGGAACGAAATATCAGTACCTGACTCTCTAGCCATCTGAAGTCAGATAGGCTGCGCTGGGCCAATCCCTCAATAAATCTCTGAACCCTTTCCCGATTAGTGGGAAGATTCATAAGAGCATGTTGGGCTAGAGTGATGAACCTGGTCTCGTACTGAGTGACTGTCATAGATCCCTGCTGGAGACGCTCAAACTGCCTCCGAAGGTCCCCTCTCTGAGTAATGCGAAGGAAGTTCCCCAAAACTATCTCCGAGAACTGAGTCCAAGTCAACGGTGCAGACCCAGCTGGTCTGGCTAAGCAATAGTCTCTCCGACAACTCTTGGTTGTGCCAGATAACCGAAAAGTAGCAAAGTCAACCCCGTTGGACTCCACTATGCCCATGTTCTGAAGAACCTCATGGCAGCTGTCCAAATAATCCTGGGGATCCTCTGATTGTGAACCAGTAAAAGAAGCAGTGAATAACTTAGTGAACCTGTCCAGTCTCCACAAAGCATCCGCTGGCGTAGCTGCTCTCTATGCTACCTGCGCTGCAATACCCGACTGAGCTACTCCGGATGGCTGAGGTGCCGGAGTCTGAAACTTTGGAGCTAGCTGCTCTGGCGTGCGAGTGGCAGGAGTCTGGGTACCTCCCCCAGCCTGAGAGACGGCTGGTGTAGTAGGAAGAATACCCGTCTGTGCTACACTCTCCATGAGTCCGACTAGACGGACAAGAGCGTCCTGAAGCACTAGGGTACCTATGAACCCCTCTAGGACCTGAGCTGGTCCAACTGGGACTACCGGAACTGGTACATCTTCGTCAGACTCGACCTGAGGGTCCTCCACTAGGGCTATTGCTATAGGCTGAGCCTTGCCCCGGTCTCAACCTCTAACACGGCCTCATACTCGACCTCAACCCCTCGTAGGAGCTGTAGCAGAAGTGTCGGGCTTCTGAGCGAAACCTAGGGAAGCACGCGTCCTCGACATTTGCGAGATAATAGAATAAAAACTGAATCAGTACTCGGAATTCATATCGCACGACAGAGATGAAAAGAAATGTGGAGTCATCCTAACTTTGCATCTTCTAGGGGATAAATACAGACGTCTCCGTACCGATCCCTCAGACTCTACCAAGTTGTCTGTGAGTTGGGAGACCTAAGCAACCTAATGCTCTGATACAAACTTGTCAGGCCTCGAAATCCCACCTTCGGGCCGTGATGACATCTAACGTTGAACCCACTAGACAAGCCAACGTGTACAGTTAAACTAAAATGATAATACCGAATTAACAGATTAAGCTAAAAAAAGTTGACAACTTAACAACGGAAATAGATAAAGTTTCAAGGCTAAGTAAAGACAACATAATACAACGTTGGAATAATTGCCCAAAACCTGGAGTCACAAACTCACGAACTGTCTATAGGAGTGCTAAATAGAAAGTTTGAAAAGAAATACATGACGGTCTCTGAAAACTAGAGGGAAAACAAGACAGAAATGAAGAACTAAGGATAGGAGAGACGCCAAGTCCCACGAACGCCAGTGGGTATACCTTGAAGCTTCTAAGGTGAATTGAAGGAGACTCCTTCAACGCTGTCCACTAGGTCCGAGTGCAGGATCTGCACAACAATAAGATGTGCAGTGTAGCATCAGTACAACCGACCCCATGTACTGAGTAAGTGCCGAGCCTAACCTCGACCGAAGTAGTGACGAGGCTAGACTTGACAACAAACGTTAACCTGTCATATTCTGAAACATATATCGTGGAACAACAAATCAAGAGATAAACAATTACGTAGGGGAATACGGGAACAGACAATGGGGTAACAGGTGAAATATAGCAGTTAATTAAGCACATAGGAACAGACAAGAAGACAGCTTATCAGAAATATGCTAATGGAACAAACATAATGCCAGAAATGTACTAAATGGCACGGCATCACCCTTCATGCTTTTACTCTCTACCTCACAATGCAATGTACGATGTAATATAACATGAATCATGGCACGACATCATCCTTCGTGCTTTTACTCTCTTCCTCATGATGCAATGTATCATATATGGTAATCTTATCATGGCACGGCATCAACCTTCGTGCTTTTAAATATAAATCATGGCAGGACATCAACCTTCGTGATTTTAAATATAAATCATGGCACGACATCACCCTTCGTGCTTTTACTCTCTTCCTCACTATGCAATGTATGATGTAATCAATGTAAATCATGGCACGACATCACCCTTCGTGCTTTTACTCTCTTCCTCACTATGCAATGTATGATGTAATAAATGTAAATCATGGGGCGACATCACCCTTCGTGCTTTACACTCTTCCTCACCAATGCAATGACAATTATCAAAATGGAAAGGAATGCAGCATAGTGGAATCACAAATCATGATCACCCGGCAAGGGGAAAATATCAGTCATTATCATAACAAATCGCCCGGCAAGGGTCTCAAATACAACCAACCTTTTCAAGTATATCCTTTACAGTTGGGTCCTCAATAGGACCATTACATCACAAGTTCATCAACGAGGATTTTTCAACAACAATCAACTTCCAAGTAGATATAAATTCATAATACAATGGATATGGAAGTAAGGACAAGAATTTCATAAAAAACGGACTCACAGGCATGTTCGACACACAATGCATAGGTACTCGTCACCTCACCTATGCATTGGACATGATAAACACTTAGCACATAGCATGCGCTACCTATTCCCTCACCAAAGTTAGGCAAGACACTTACCTCGGGTCTAAAAATAGAAATCAAGCCTCTAACACCGCCTTTTCTTTTGAATTCAACTCCGGAACAACAATATCTAGACATAATTAACTTAAGTATATCAATAATGACTCAATAAATCGATCCCATAGCCCAAATTTCCATTTCCTAGCATTCTTCCAAAAATACCAAAATTCGACCCTTGGGCCCGCTCGCTTGAATTCCAATAATTCTCGAAGGGAACACTCACCCAAAACCTAGGGATCATTAATATACGATTCTTACTTGATTTCATGGCCAATTCAAAGAAAACTCTCAAATGATTACAAGTTCTAGGTTACTACCCAAATTCTTGATTTTTGCACTAATTTATGTAGGTAATTAACCTAGAATCCATGCATGAAGCTAATTTTTTAGTAGAGTTCACTTACCTTAGAAGACCAGGTCGTTATCCCTTAATAATGGAGGAAAATCACCCAAGGAAGAAGAAAGAAATGAGAAAAATGGGTTTAAAACCCGTATATAAAACACACTTCCTGCACAGTGATTCCGCACCTACGGTTTGGGGACCGCACCTGCGGTCCCGCACTTGCGAGAAAAATCTCGCACCTGCGGAAATGGGATGGGGAGCCTGGGCCCGCGCCTGCGGAGTGGAGACTGCACCTGCGGCTCCGCTCTTGCGAAATATTTTCCGCACCTGCGGTGATTGGCTAGGCCATAGGGTGATCGCGGCTGCGATGCTGGGGACCGGAGGAGCGGTCCCGCACCTGCGACTGGGCAACCGCACCTGCGGTCACACCAGAACAGGTGCACCAGCAACTATGTTTTGCTGGTTTTTAGCCCCGTTAATTGCCCGGAAGGCACCTGGGCCCACCCGAGCCCTAGTCCAAATATACCAACGAGTCCCAAATCATAATAGGACTCGCTCGAGCCTTTGGAACACCCAAATCAACGCTAAAACTCAAAATCACACCCCAAACCCCAAGAACCAAACTTAGGAACTTTAAGTTTTCTAGACTTCGCTAACAACGTGCCGAACTGACCTATACAACTCGGAATGACACCAAATTTCACAGATAACTCACACAACATATATTAAACCTGTTCCGCGCTCCGGAACCATAATACGGGCCCGGTAACACAGATTTCACATCAAAGTTCATTTTCAAAAGTCTTTCTTATTTTCAGAAAATAATTTTCTTTAAAAATTCATTTCTCGGGCTTGGGACCTCGGAATTCGATTCCCGGCATACGCCCATGTCCCATATTTTCCTACGGACCCTCCGGGACCGTCAAATCATGGGTCCGGGTTCGTTTACCCAAAATGTTGACCAAAATCAATTTTATTCCATTAATTATCATAAATTCAACAGTTCAACACATTTCCACATAAAATCTTCTCGACTACGCGCTCGGGCTGTGCACGCACATCGAGGTGAGATTAATGGAGGCTTCCGGGGCCTCAGAACACAGTTTCTGCTAAATTACACAAGATGACCTTTTGGTTCATCACAATCTCCACCTCTAAAACAACCGTTCATCCTCGAACGGACATAGAAAAGTACCAAAATCAGGGAAAAGGTGGGGATAGAGGCTCCATATATCGGGCTCGGACTCCGAAGTAGCTTCCTCAACAGGTTGACCTCTCCACTGAACACGAACCGAAGGATAACTCTTCGATCTCAACTTTCGTACCTGCCGATCTAATATGGCTACCGGCTCCTCCTCATAAGACAAATCCTTGTCCAACTGGACACCGCTGAAGTCAAGTACATGAGATGGGTCCACAATATACCTCCAGAGCATAGACACGTGAAATACTGGATGCACGGCTGACAAACTAGGTGGCAAGGAAAGTCTGTAGGCCACCTCCCCTACCTTGTCCAGAATCTCAAATGGACCAATGTACCTAGGGCTCAACTTGCCCTGCTTTTCGAATCTAATCACGCCCTTCATGGGCGATACCCAAAGAAATACCCGGTCGCCTATCATAAATGCCAAATCTCGAACTCTGCGATCCGCATAACTCTTCTGCCTGGACTGAGTTGTACGAAGTCTACCCTGAAAGATCTTCACCTTGTCCAAGTCATCATGGACTAACTCAGAACCCAACAATCTAGCCTCTCCCAACTCAAACCATCCGACTGGAGACCGACACCGTCTACCATACAACGCCTCGTACGGAGCCATCTGAATACTCGNGCCATTTAAACCATCCGACTGGAGACCGACACCGTCTACCATACAACGCCTCGTACGGAGCCATCTGAATACTCGACTAATAGCTATTGTTGTAGGCAAACTCAGCTAAAGGCAAGAACTAGTTCCATGAACCACCAAAGTTAATAACACAAGCTCGCAACATATCCTCCAAAATCTGAATAGTACGCTCGGACTGCCCGTCCGTCAGAGGATGAACTGCGGTGCTCAAATCAATCTGGGTGCCCAACTCTCGCTGAAATACTCTACAGAAATGGGAGGTAAATTGAGTACCTCGGTCTGATATAATGGATATGGGAACACCATGCAGTCTAACAATCTCTCTCATATAGATCCTTGCCAACTTCTCCGTTGAATAAGAAACTGATACTGGAATGAAGTGTGTTGACTTGGTCAGCCTATCCACAACGACCCATACTGCATCGAACATCCTCTGAGTCCGTGGGATTCCAACTACAAAGTCCATGGTGATACGCCCCCTCTTCCTCTCGGGAAGCTGAATCTGCTACATCAAACCACCGGGTCTCTGGTGCTCGTACTTAACCTGCTGACAATTCAAGCACTGAGCTACATAAGCTATAATATCCTTCTTCATTCTACGCCACCAATAATGTTGCCGCAAGTCCTGGTACATCTTTGCGGCGCCAGGATGAATGGAATATCGGGAACTGTGGGCCTCCTGTAGTATCAACTCACGAATGCCATTGACATCGGGTACACAAATATGACCCTACATCCTAAATACTCCTTCAGCATCAACCGTAACCTGCTTGGCATCTCCATGCCTGACTCTATCTCTAATAACACACAAGTGGCGATCATCATACTGCCTGGCCCGAATACGGTCATACAAAGAAGAACGGGTCGCCGTATGGGCCAAAACATTGCCAGTCTCAGAAACCTCCAATTTCACCAATCGGTTGGCTAACGCCTGAACATCCAAAGCAAGAGGTCGCTCTCCGACTGATAAATAGGCAAGACTACCCATACTAGCTGACTTCCGGCTCAAAGCATCAGCCACCACATTGGCCTTCCCCGGATGATAAAGAGTGGTAATGTCATAATCCTTCAGCAACTCTAACCGTCTCCTCTGTCTCATGTTCAACTCCTTCTGTTTAAACAAATACTGTAAGCTCTTACGATCCGTGAACACCTCACATGGCACACCATATAAGTAATGCCTCAAAATCTTCAATGCATGCACAATATCTGCTAACTCCAAGTCATGAACTGGATAGATCTTCTCATGGACCTTCAACTGAAGAGAAGCATAGGCTATATAACATTGCCATCTTGCATCAACACTGCACCAAGCCCAACCCGTAAAGCATCACAATACACGGTATACGATCCTGAACCTGTGGGCAAAACCAACACTGGTGCCGTGGTCAAGGCTGTCTTGAGCTTCTGAAAGCTCGCCTCGCACTCATCAGACCACCTGAACTGGGCACTCTTCTGAGTCAACCTGGTCATCGGGACTGCAATGGAAGAAAATCCCTCCACAAACCGACGATAATAACCTGCTAAGCCCAAGAAACTCCGGATCTCTGTAGCTGAGGTGGTCTAGGCCAATCTCTGACTGCTGAAATCTTCTTGGGATCCATGTGAAAACCCTCTGACGATACCACATGGCCTAGAAAGGCAACTGAACTCAACCAGAACTCACACTTGGAAAATTTTGCATACAACTGACTATCCCTCATAGTCTGGAGGACGACTCTAAGGTGTTGGTCATGCTCCTCTCGGCTGCGAGAGTATATCAATATATCATCAATGAAAACAATCACAAATGAGTCCAAATAAGGCCTGAACACTCGGTGCATCAACTACATAAAAGCAGTGGGGGCATTCCTCAGCCCAAATGACATCACCAAGAACTCATAATGCCCATAACGAGTGCGAAAAGCTGTCTTAGGGACATCAGACGCCCTAATACTCAGCTGGTGGTAACCAGATCTGAAGTTAATCTTGCAAAACACTGAAGCACCCTGAAGCTGGTCGAATAAATCATCAATCCTCGGCAAAGGATACTTATTCTTTATAGTAACCTTATTCAACTGCCGATAGTCAATACACATCCTCATCGAGCCATCTTTCTTCTTGACAAACAATACTGAATCACCCCAAGGAGAAACACTAGGCCTAATGAAACCTTTATCCAACAGATCCTGCAACTGATCTTTCAACTCCTTCAACTCCGGCGGGGCCATACGATACAGCGGAGTAGAAATAGGCTGGGTGCCCTAGCTAACTCAATAAAAAAATCAATATCCCTTTCGGGTGGCATACCCGGCAGGTCAGCAGGGGAAAACTCTGGAAACTCACGAACCATGGGCACCGACTCCAGGGAAGGAACCTCGGCGCTAGAATCACAAACATAGGCAAAATAGGCCAAACAACCCTTCCCGACCATGGGCCGAGCCTTCATATAAGAAATAACTCTACCAGAAGAATGACTAGGAGTTCCCTTCCACTCCAAACGAGGCACCCCTGGCAAAGCCAAGGTCACTGTCTTGGCATGACAGTCCAGAATAGCATAATAGGGGGATAACCAATCCATCCCCAATATAACATCGAAGTCAACCATATCCAGAAGCAAAAGATCAACCTGAGTCTCCAGACCACCCATGACTACTAAGCAAGCACGGTAGACTAGATCTACCACTATAGAATCACCCACCGATGTAGAAACATGCACAACAGTACCCAAGGAATCACGGGTCATACTCAAATAAGGGGCAAAATATGAAGACACATAGGAGAATGTCGAACCCGAATCAAATAACACCGAAGCCTCTCGGCTGCAAACTGAAACTGTACCTGTAATAACTGCATCAGAAGCCTCAGCATCATGCCTGGCAGGAAAAGCATAGCACCGGGGCTGAGCCCCTCCAATCTGATCATCTCTGGGTCGACCTTGTTGCGGCCTGACCTCTAACTCTCGTGGAATGTCCTCCACCTCTATGAGTCTGACCTCTACCTCTGGCACCTCGACCGCCACCCCTAGCTGGCTGAGGGGGTAGGGGTGCGCCTGACGCGGGAACCATTGCATGGGAACCCTTATATTGAGGACCACTAGAAGCTCGGGGAAAATACCTCGCAATGTGCCCCGGAACACCACAAGAATAACACGGCCTCTGCTAATATGGCTGGGGACTCTGGAACTGTCCCTGACCACCCTGATAACCACCCTGGAAACTCTGAAGCGGCGGTGTACTGGTAGGTGCTGGTGGTACACTGTGGGCTACCTGAAGTGCCGACTGATAGGGTCTGGGAGGATGACCTCTGCCTGAAGAATACCTGCCCCCAGATAAGGCTCCACTGAAACGAGCGTAGTGACGGGGCCTCCTTTCAGCCCCCTGACCACCACCCTGTGACATAATCATCTCAATCCTCCTGGCCACATTGGCCGCATCCTGGAACGAAATATCAGTACCTGACTCTCTAGTTATCTGAAGTCTGATAGCCTGGGCCAATCCCTCAATAAATCTCTGAACACTCTCCCGATCAGTGAGAAGTATCATAAGAGCATGTCGGGCTAGAGTGATGAACCTGGTCTCGTACTGAGTGACTGTCATAGATCCTTACTGGAAACGCTCAAACTGCCTCCGAAGGTCCTCTCTCTGAGTAATGGGAAGGCATTTCCCCAAAAATACCTCCGAGAACTGAGTCCAAGTCAAAGGTGCAGACCCAGCTGGTCTGGCTAAGTAATAGTCTCTCCACCAACTCTTGGCTGCGCCAGATAACCGAAAAGTAGCAAAGTCAACCCCGTTGGGCTCCACTATGCCCATGTTCCGAAGAACCTCATGGCAACTGTCCAAATAATCCTGGGGATCCTCTGATGGTGAACCAGTAAAGTAGCAGTGAATAACTTAGTGAACCTGTCCAGTCTCCACAAAGCATCCGCTGACATAGCTGCTCCGTTTGCTACCGGCGCTGCAATACCCGGCTGAGCTACTTCGGATGGCTGAGGTGCCGGAATCTGAAACTGTGGAGCTAGCTGCTCTGGCGTGCGAGTGGCAGAAGTATGGGTACCTCCCCCAGCCTGAGAGACGACTGGTGCAGTAGGAAGAATACCCGTTTGTGCTACACTCTCCTTGAGCCTGACTAGATGGACAAGAGCGTCCTGAAGCACTGGGTTGCTATGAACCCCTATGGGACCTGAGCTGGTCCAACTGGGACTGCCGGAACTGGGACCTCCTCGTCAGACTCGACCTGAGGGTCCTCCACTGGGGCTGCTGCTCTAGGCTGAGCCCGGCCCCGGCCTCGGCCTCTAGCACGACCTCATCCTCGACCCCTCGTAGGAGCTGTAGCAAGAGTGTCGGGCTGCTGAGCGGAACCTAGGGAAGCACGCGTCCTCGCCATCTGCGAGAGAATAGAATAGAAACTCAATCAGTACTCAGAATTCATATCGCGCGATAGAGATGAAAAGAAATGTGGAGTCATCCTATTTTTGCAGCCTCTGGGGATAAATACATACGTCTCCGCACCGATCCCTCGGACTCTACCAAGTTGTCCTTGGGTTGTGAGACCTAAGCAACCTAGTGCTCTGATACCAACTTGTCATGCCCCGAAATCCCACCTTCGGACCGTGATGGCGTCTAACGTTGAACCCGCTAGACAAGCCAACGTGTACACTTAAACTAACATCATAATACTGAATTAACAGAATAAGCTAAAAAAAAGTTCACAACTTAACATCGGAAATAGATAAAGTTTCAAGGCTAAGCAAAGACAACATAATACAACGTCGCAATAATTGCCCAAAACTGAAGTCACAAACTAACGAACTGTCTATAGGAGTGCTAAATACAAAGTTCGAAAAGAAATACATGACTGTTTCTGAAAACTAGAGGAAAAACAAGAGCGAAATGAAGAACTAGGGATAGAAGAGACGCCAAGTCCCACGAACGCCAGCGGGTATACCTTGAAGCCTCTAAGGTGAACTGAAGGAGACTCTCTCAATGCTGTCCACTGGGTCCGAGTGCGGGATCTGCACAACAATAAGATGTGCAGTGTAGCATCAGTACAACCGACCCCATGTACTGAGTAAGTGCCGAGCCTAACCTCGGCCGAAGAGTGACGAGGCTAGACTTGACAACAAACGTTAACCTGTCATATTCTACAACATATATCATGGAACAACAAAGCAAGAGATAAACAATTACGTAGGCGAATACGGGAACAGACAATGGGGTAACATGTGAAATAAAGCAGTTAATTAAGCACATAGGAACAGACAAGAAGACAATTTATCAGAAATATGCTAATGAAACAAACATAATGCTAGAAATGTAATAAATGGCACGACATCACCCTTCGTGCTCTTACTCTCTTCCTCACAATGCAATGTACGATGTAAGATAACATGAATCATGGCACGGCATCACCCTTCGTGCTTTTATTCTCTTCCTCACGATGCAATGTATCATGTATGGTAATGTAATCATGGCACAACATCAACCTTCGTGCTTTTAAATATAAATCATGTCACGACATCAACCTTCGTGCTTTTAAATATAAATCATGGCACGGCATCACCCTTCGTGCTTTTACTCTCTTCCTCACTATGCAATGTATGATGAAATCAATGTAAATCATGTTACGACATCACCCTTCGTGATTTTACTCTCTTCCTCACTATGCAATGTATGATGTAATCAATGTAAATCATGGCACGACATCACCCTTCGTGCTTTTACTCTCTTCCTCACTATGCAATGTATGATGTAATCAATTTAAATCATGGCACGACATCACCCTTCGTGCTTTTACTCTCTACTTCACTATGCAATGTATGATGTAATAAATGTAAATCATGGGACGACATCACCCTTCGTGCTTTACACTCTTCCTCACCAATGCAATGACAATTATCAAAATGGCAAGGAATGCAGCATAGTGGAATCACAAATCATGATCACCCGGCAAGGGGAAAATATCAGTCATTATCATAACAAATCGCCCGGCAAGGGTCTCAACTACAACCAACCTTTTCAAGTATATCCTTTACAGTTGGGTACACAATAGGACCATTACATCACAAGTTCATCAACAAGGATTTTTCAACAACAATCAACTTCCAAGTAGATATAAATTCATAATACAATGGATATGGAAGTAAGGACAAGAATTTCATAAAAAACGGACTCACAGGCATGTTCGACACACAATGCATAGGTACTCGTCACCTCACCTATGCATTGGACATGATAAACACTTAGCACATAGCATGCAATACCTATTCCCTCACCAAAGTTAGGCAAGACACTTACCTCGGGTCCAAAAATAGCAATCAAGCCTCTAACACCGCCTTTCCTTTTGAATTCAACTCCGGAACAACAATATCTAGACATAATTAACTTAAGTATATCAATAATGACTCAATAAATCGATCCCATAGCCCAAAGTTCCATTTTCTAGCATTCTTCCAAAAATACCAAAATTCGACCCTTGGGCCCGCTCGCTCGGATTCCAATAATTCTCGAAGGGAACACTCACCCAAAACCTAAGGATCATTACTATAAGATTCTTACTTGATTTCATGGCTAATTCAAAGAAAATTCTCAAATGATTACAAGTTCTAGGTTACTACCCAAATTCTTGATTTTTGGACTAATTTATGTAGGTAATTAAGCTAGAATCCATGCATGAAGCTAATTTTTGAGTAGAGTTCACTTACCTTAGAAGACCAGGTCGTTAGCCCTTAATAATGGAGGAAAATCGTCCAAGGAAGAAGAAAGAAATGAGAAAAATGGGTTTAAAACCCGTATATAAAACACACTGCCTGCACAATGATTCCGCACCTGCGAGTAAAATCTCGCACCTGCGGAAATGGGCTGGGGAGCCTGGGCCCGCGCCTGCGGAGTCGAGACTGCCCCTGCGATGATTGGCCAGGACATTGGGTGATCGCGCCTGCGCCTGCGACTGGGCAACTGCACCTGCGGTCACACCAGAACAGGTGCACCAGCATCTATGTTTTGCTGGTTTTTAGCCCCGTTAGGTGCTCGGAAGGCACCTGGGCCCATCCGAACCCTAGTCCAAATATACCAACGAGTCCCAAATTATAATACGGACTCGCTCGAGCCTTTGTAACACCCAAAACAACGCTAAAACTCAAAATCACACCCCCCAAACCTCAAGAACCAAACTTAGGAACTTTAAGTTTTCTAGACTTCGCTAACAACGTGCCAAACTGACCTATACAACTCGGAATGACACCAAATTTCACAGATAACTCACACAACATATATTAAACTTGTTCGGGGCTCCGGAAACATAATACGAGCCCCGTAACACAAATTTCACATCAAAGTTCATTTTCAAAAGTCTTTCTTATTTTCAGAAAACAATTTTCTTTAACAATTTATTTCTCGGGCTTGGGACCTCGGAATTCGATTCCCGGCATACGCCAGGTCCCATATTTTCCTACGGACCCTCCGGGACCGTCAAATCACAGGTCCGAGTCCGTTTACCAAAAATATTGACCAAAGTCAACTTTATTCCATTAATTATCATAAATTCAACAGTTCAACAGATTTCCACATAAAATCTTCCCGACTACGCGCTCGGGTTGTGCACACACATCGAGGTGAGATTAATGGAGGCTTTCGGGGCCTCATAACACAGTTTCTTCTAAATTACACAAGATGACCTTTTGGGTCATCACAATACTCCATGATACAACCCAGTCCCGTACACATATATCCACAGCGAAACCAATTCTCTTTCTAAAAGATTTAACAATATGAACTCTAGCTTTCTTTTAAACATTCAATTACGTTTTGGTCATATCAACAGTTTAATATTACAAGCAGGGTTACAGGTACACATATAAAGCATGCTATTGGGTCCTAGGCTACCCGAACATGGCATAATAGTAGCTACGCACGGACTCCCATCACCTCGTGCGTACGTAGCCCCACGAAGATAATAGCATGTAAAGAACTAATTCACCTAGGGGGACAATTCCCGCTAACAAAGTTAGAAAGGAGACTTACCTCGCTCCGAAATTCCAACACCGACTTCCAAGCCTTTCTGATGACTCCAACAGACGCACAACGCTCCGAAACTACCACATAATGGCAAAGCAATGAAAATTCATCCTAAGACTCACAACAAATTCAGATTATATACTTTCCCGACCCTGCTCAGAAAAATGACCAAAATGCCCTCGGGCCCACATGCCCGAAAATCTAAAATTCTTGAAGATACATTCTACCCATAGCCTTACTAACCCAAATATATAATTTACTCAAATATTCATGCTCAATTCGTGGCTAAAAAAAACTAAATTTACACTTTCTAGGTTTTTCTTCAACAACCCCAATTTTCCCATAATTTCCCATATCAAACTTATGCAATGATCTTGTATTCAACTTGGAAATGAGAAGGAATCACTTACCTCTTGATGCTTGGTGAAATCTCCCTTGAAAAGCTCTACAAAATCGCCTAAACCATGAAGAAATGAAGAAAATGAACCCAAAATTCTATTTTTAAAACATTCTGCGCAGGTCGATTTCCGCACCTGCGGTCCTTCCTCCGCACCTACAATCCCGCAGGTGCGACCAAATCTCCCGCACCTGCGGTTTCCTCAACTTCAGCCCAAATCGCACCTGCGCCCCACTGTCTACACCAGCGGCTTCGCAGGTGCGGAAAATCCATCCCACATGCGGTCCCCAGCCAAGGCTGCCCACTCTCGCACCTGCGGCGCCCAAGCTGCACCTGCGGCCAAATCCTCGCAAGTGCGATTACACCAGATGACAACAAGCTTCAGCCCTTTTTCCAACTTCAACTTTGATCTGTTAACCACCCGGAATCCACCTGAGGCCCCCGGGACCCCGTCCAATCACACCAACCTGTCCCAAAACATGACACGGACTTGCTCGAGCCCTCAAATCACATCAAACAACGTCGAAATCACGAATCACACTCAAATCCAATTCTTTAAGAACTTAGAATTTCAAACTTCTACATTCGACGCCGAAACCTATCAAATCACACCCGACTGACCTCAAATTTTACACACAAGTCATATTCAACATTACAGACCTGCTCCAACTTCCAGAATCACATTCCGACCTCGATATCAAAACTTCCACTTCCGGGCAGATTTCTCAAAAACCTTCAAATTTCTATCTTTAGCCGAATGGCCCCAAAATGACCTACGGACATCCAAATTCACTTCCGATCGCGCTCCCAATTCCAGAATTACCATACGGAGCTATTCCCGGACTCCGAATCCCAAACAAACATCATCCCCACTGATATGCACTTCAAGCTCAAATTCATGAAATTCTTCTAAAATGCTAACTTCCACAATATACGCTGAAACGCTCCCGGGTTATCCAAAACCCGATCCGGACATACACCCAAGTCTAAAATCATCATACGAACCTGCTAGAACCTTCAAATCCTGATTCGGAGATCGTTTACTCAAAATACCAATATTAGTTGGTTTCTTCAACTTAAGGCTTCTGAAATGAGAATTTTCTTTCCAAATCAATTCTAAACTTCCTGGAATTCAATTCCGACCACGCTCACGGGTCATAATACCTGAAACGGAGCTGCTCACGACTTCAACCCGCTGAACACCGCGCTAGAGCTCAAAACGACCGGTCGGGTCGTTATAGTTTCTTACCTTTGCTATAATGTTATCTAATATGTAATATTATCACGTTTTCATATAATTGTTTTTATTAAATTTACACTTTATTTAATATTCTTATCCACTGCTATTTTGTAATATGATATAGATAGATATGTAACTACTTAACATTAAATTTAATATTTATTTTATTTTAAAAATATTGCTTGAAATTATTTAAATTTATCAATAATATTTTTAAGTATTGTATACTTGCTTTATTGTGTTTTTTTCTTAGTATAAATATTGTCACATTATTTCTAATTTTTTTATTTTTTTTTATTTTTTATCTATTAGACTTTAGTTATGTAGCCTTGTCCACATGCATTCCATTTGTTATCATACTTAAACAAAATTTTCACATCTCAAAGTTAAATAAGTTTTAACCTTCTTTTTTTTTATGATGAATTTTTTGTTTTTTTCTCGATTTGTTCCTTGGTTTTGCTATTATATTGTTCAATACTTAATTTTATTAAATTTTCGTGTGCTTTTCATTATCTTGTCTAAATTTAATATCTATTTTTAACATGTTAAGATTTGTTCTTATTAAGTTTAAATTTTTTATTATATAAAAAATATTTATTACGTATAAAATATTCGTTTGACAGATTTGTCAATGCTAACATGACTTTATTATTCTTGTTATTAGGATAATTTTTAATGATTATTTTTTTTTCTTATCTTATAAATAATTTTCATATTTATGTAAGATCTTTTTTTGCTGCTTGATTTTTTTTATTTTTAAAGTCATTAAATCTTTAATATCTTAAGTAAATTTTAATTTGTTTTTGTATTGTAACTTATTCCGAAGTATAAGTAATCATAGGTTATCTTATTTATGTTTTTCTATATTTTTAAATTTTTTACCTCCTTTGTAACGATCCGACCAGTCGTTTTGCTTTCTAGAACCCTGTGCTTCTAAATAAGACTATTCATACTTGTTTTAGCTGGTTTATGACTTGCGGGGATGGTTGGTTCGGGATTTAGAAGAGTTTGGTTGGAATTGGAACACTTAGTTCCTTAAGGTTGGCCTTAAAGGCCAAGTTTGACTTCGGTCAACATTTTTAGTAAACGATCTCGGAATTGGGATTTGAAGGTTCCAATATGTTCATACGATGATTTCGGACATGGGCGTATGTTCGGAACGGATTTTGGATGACCCGGGGGCGTTTCGGCGCCAAATAGTGAAATACGATTTCTTGAAGTTCTATAATTGAGGTTTGGAATGTGTTTTGAGGATATCGAGGCCCAAACAAAATTTTGAGACCGAAAATAGTTCTGTAGTGTCATTTATGACTTGCTCGCAAAATTTGGTTTCGTTCCGAGTAGTATAAGTACGTTTCGACGTGTTGGAAGTGAATTTAAGAACTTAAAGTTCATAAGTTGAATTTAGTTGGTTTTGGGGTATGATTCTTAGATTTAATGTTGTTTCGGGCTTTTGAAGGTTCGAGCGAGTCTGTTATATGATTTAGAACTTGTTAGTATATTCGAACGGGGCCTCTTGGGGACCCGAATGTCATTCAGACGTCGCGTGAGGCGAGTCCCAGCTCAAGTGAGCTGCTGGTGCACCAGTTCTGGTGCAACCGCACCTGCGGTTGGCCAACCGCAGGTGCGAGACTGCAGAAGCGATCGAAGCCTCGCAGCTGCGACCTTTGAGCGGATGCCAGGATCCGCGGATGCGGCCAGCCCTTTCGCATGTGCGAGCACAACTTCGCAGGTGCGATGCCCTGCCATCCTTCCTCCTTCCGCAGATATGGACTATTTTTCGTAAAAGCGAGACCGCAAGTGCACTCCACGCGCCGCAGGTGCAAAAATGACTGGAGGCAGTGAGGTGTTTTAAAAACGGGGCTTAGGCATATTTGGGGTCATTTATCATATCCTTGGGCGATTTAGGAGCTTCCAAATGGGGGATCTCAACTTAGCATTTGAGAGGTAAGTTATTCCTACTTGTTGTGAGTTTAATACTTGATTTTTTTGGGTAGATTGAAACATAAAGATTAGTGAAAATTATGTGTTTAGGGTAAAACCTAGTTTTTATAAAAATGGGATTTAACCACGAAATTTGTTATGGAATCTAGTAAAAATCATATATTATTGATCATTAGGTTATGGTTAACAACTTTCTTTAAGAATTTCCGAAATCCGAGCATGTGAGCCCAGGGGTGAATTTTAGGAATCTTACAAATTGGATTGGGTAATCACTTAAATGGTGGAATTATGAACTTTTGAGCATAGATTGACTAGTTTATGTAATGTTTGGCTAGTTTCGAGTTGTTGGGCGTCAAAGTTGGAGGCTTGAGCGCATTCTTGAATCGGGAAGTAGGCTTGATACGAGGTAAGTCTTCTTTCTAACCCCGTAAGAGGGAATTGTCCCCATAGGTGAAATAATTTATTATGTGCTACTATTTGTGGGGGCTACGTACGCACGAGGTGACGATAGTCCGTGCGTAGCTACTATTGTACTTATGTTCGGGTAGTCTAGGACCCGAAAGCATGCTATACTTGAATTATTTGTAACCTTATTGACAATTTAAATTTCTTAAGTCACATCAAATTAGTAAATGAATTTCTAAATAAGTTAAACTTCATTTTTCTGAAACGTGAAAAGGGAATTGACTTTCCCTTGAATAAGTGTTTCCTGATAAAGTATGGATTGACTGTTTGAATGTGTGTATCTATGAGTACCTACGTCACATGTATGATTCGTGAGCGAGGTAACTCTATTATTTAAAAATTTAGCGGGTTGCACGTATGATTCGCGAGCGGGGTGATAGATGCATCTATGGTTCGTGTCGTTCGACCATTCGGCAGTGCACATTTACTTTTTGTTGGATCGGGCCGTACGTCCTCCGCATATTATGTGCATGCTAGTTGCTTGGTATTTTCCTGTGATTGCTAAACCGTTAAAGAGGCACTGAAGACTAAAGTAGTAATCTGTTTGATAGGAATTGACACATAAAAATACCTGAGAACAGATTTGTCACTTCTTGTCCTTATTGTTATTCATCTTTGATCTTCATGCTTAACCTTATATTTAGATAAATTGTTTTGACCTAGTAAGTGTTAAGTCGACCTCTTGTCACTACTTATTCGATATTAGACTGGATACTTACTGGGTACATAATGTTTATGTACTAATGCTACGCTTCTGTACTTAATTTTACAGGTTCTGAGGCAGGTGCATCTGGTTATCAGTCTGTAGCTCATTCTTGACTTCACGAGATGAGATATTCCACGGTGAGTTGCTTCTCTTGATGTCGTTCAGCAGCACGTTGGAGTTTTTCCCTTTTGTTATTCTGTCTATATCCTCTCAGACAGTAGGATATGCGTGTTCTTTTTATTCCTTCTACTAGATGCCTGTATACTTGTGACACTAGTTCCTGGCACACACATTGGTAGACTATTCTTTTGGATATGTAACTGTTTAAATTTAACTTCTTGATCATTGCAAGTAAATTTTCCTTCGATGTTTGTCATTTCCTCATGGTTGTGACAAAAACTCGAGTATTATTAATAAAGTTTATAAAATTAAGTGGAACTCACTAGACTAATTGTGCTGGTTCGCCTAACATCGGCGTTGGGCTCCATGACGACCTAGATTAATATTTGGGTCGTGACATCCTTTCTAGCTAATATAGAAGAACATCTATGAGTGGATCAATATATAAATATAGATATACATATAAACATAGTTATATTGATTAGATTTATCTAAGATCTATTTAGATTATGTATAAGATCTATTTCATTCAACTACTCCCATTATTTATGTTTTCATTTATAATTTCTAACTATTATTGTTGTCCTAAAATTGTCAAGTGGTTTCATTTTAGCTTGCCACTTGGCTTAACCACATGCTTCACTACCCTCTTTTTAATATAACTAGTATTAATACTCGCGCGATGCGCGGACACAAATCATATCAAATGGTGATGTAGGTTGTTTGAATCATATGCGAATAACCTTAAAATATAAACCTCTCAGATATATATACTTGTAGTAACCTTACTCCTTGATTTTAATACTTGCATTTCATTTCGTTGTCAATATTAAAGAATACTAAACATGTCATGTTGTGATATGCCTTGTTTGAGCATATTAGATCATATTATTTTAACCAAATTCTTACTATCACTTTGTTTTTATCTGAAAGTCAAACAGTCTTACATATCACATCATTTTTACTCAAATTCATTTTTCTTTTTGTTCTTTTCTTATAGTTATTGTATTATTTGATATATTTATACAATCATATAGTTTTTATTAGCTCAATAATTAAATTAACGTCTTGCTTATTATCCTTTTAACAATCTTTAATAAATATAAATATTTTATTCTTGAAATTTGGTATATTTTTATGCTTGTACCTCTTATTCAGAATTTTTTATGTAACGACCCGACCAGTCATTTTGAGAAATTAAGCTCCGTTCGGTGGCGTAAGGTCTTGAACAACTTCGTATGATGTATATCGACTTGCGTGCATGGTTGAATTCAGTTATCGAATGATTCGGAGTCAAATTGGAAGAAGAACTGTTGTTGTGGAAGTTTAAACGGTGAAGTTTTGACCGAAATTTGACTTTTATGTAAATGGCTCCTGAACGAGTTATGGATAATGTCAGCATCTTCGTATGGTGATTTTGGGCTGAGGAGCGCGTCCGGAATATGTTTTCGAGGTTTGTGGTAGATTTTCGGCGATTTCGGCCGATAGGTGAAATCTTGATATCGAGCCCGGAATGGAATTCCGGAAGTGGATGTAGGTTAGTAGTATCATTTGTGACATGTGTGTCAAATTTGAGGTAATCCGGGGTAGTTTTGACGTGTTTCGGTATCGGTTGTGGATTTTGGAAATTTGATAAGTTCTTAGGCTTGAATCTATGCGTAATTGGCAATTTTGATGTTATGTGATGTGTTTTGAAGGCTCGACTAAGTTTGGATAAGTTATTAGGACTGGTTGGCAAGTTTGGATGAGGTCTCGTGGGCCTCGGGGATTTTTCAGATGCTCAACGAGATGATTTTGGGCTTAGAAACTAGCTCAAGCATTGTTGGTTCTGGTGTTTCGCACCTGCGGATGGAGAGTTGCAGGTGCGGACACGCAGGTGCGGACACGCAGGTGCGGACACGCAGGTGCGGTGGAGGGCGTCACATGTGTGATCTTTGTCAAGGGAAGCCAGGCTCACAGGTGCGGACGGGGTTCCGCAGGTGCGGAGCCACAGATACGGCTCAGTGATCGCAGGTGCGGCCCCAGTTCATTTAGTGAGCTTTCGCAACTGTGATGTATTTTCCGCATGTGCGCTCCAATTAGCCGCAGGTGCGGTCATCTCTGGGCAGAGAGTTTATATTCGAGTGTTTGTTCATTTTCACTCCATTTTTTATTTTGAGCTCGGGAGAAGGCGATTCTTTGACGGATTTTCAGAGGAATCTTGTGGGTAACGATTTCTTACTCGAATTTGGTTTTATTGCATTAATCTATTATGGTTTTCCTCATTTAATCAAGGGATTTGAGAGTAAAAGTTTGGAAATGGGAGAAAAGTTCCCCAATTGAAAATCCGAGATTTGAGTGAGATTTTGACGTTGAATTTTGATGATTCTTGTTCGAGTGTTCTCATAAATGAGCGGGTGTTCATAATTCTTAAATTTTACCCGATTTCGAGACGTGGACCTGGGGTAATTTATGTGAGATTTTCCTAATATTGCGTCTTAGATTCGAATTTATTAGTTAAACTAGTTGCTTGTAGTATTATTTATACGATGCTATTGATTTGATTAGATTTGGTCCATTTGGAGTCGGGTACTCGTGGCAAGAACGTGATTTCAAGTTTGGTCCGAGCGGTTGAGGTAAGTATCTTGCCTAACCTTGTGTGGGGGAATTTTCCCTTGGGATTTGAGTCTTCTATGTTGATTGTATCCCGTGTACGCGAGGTGATGAGTGCGTGCTTGGACTTATTTATAGGATGTTGGCCTTTTAGGATTCTTAGGTCCTTATATTCTCTGTATAGGAAGTTGTAATTGTTATATCTGAGTTCCTGGTTGCTAGTTTCATCTCTTCCTGCTTAAATTAGATTTTATTGCTTTTAGTTTCCCTTTTGTTGTTTATTTGATCTTAATTGACTTAACTGAATGTTTTACCTCTTCTACCATCATGTTATAATTTCTCCAAAAAACTGCCTATTTGACTAGAATTAGTATTATGTAGCCCTATAAATGTTTCGCGGCAATTGGAATATCTACACGTTGGCGTCAAGCATGCCCGTGAGTCGTATATTGTGACTTATATGATTGTCCCTTAAGTGCTACTTAGGTTTACTTTGATAATCATCTATGTTGATGGTATTTCCTTGATGTTGCCTATTACTGAGCATTGGTTCAAGCTGAGTTTTGTTCTGTGAAGCTAATTGTTTAAGTGAGATTGGTTATAGTTGTTTCCCTTGCCGGGATGATCGGTTTCTTATTGTTGAATTGAATATTGTGAATCGTTGCTATATTTGTTTGTTTTCCCCTCGTTACATTGTTTCACTTGTGCTTGGCATTTCTTTCAGTGGCTATTCGTATGAGTGAGTTTTATCGATCATGTGATTTAAATTCTTGTATTGATTTGCTCGTTGCACTTTGCATTTCTTTCTTTTGTTTCTTTTGCGCTTGTTGTGGCAATGTACGTTGTTCATGTCGTATTCTGGTTGTTTTCTCCGTTGACTGCATTGCATATTTAAATTGGGACTATGTCCGTATTCCGGGAGCTTTCCCCCTGTACTGCATATTGACGCATTTCGGGAGCTTTCCCCCTTACTGCATATTTAAATTGGGACTACGGACGTATTCCAGGAGCTTTCCCCCAGTACTGCATATTTACTTTGGAACTACGGACGTATTCCGGGAGATCCCTCAGCACTGCATATTTATTTTGGGACTACGGATGTATTCCGGGAGATCCCCCTATACTGCATGACTAATTCTAAACTACGGGACGAAATCCCGGTTGTTTTTTTATTGAAGAAAACTATGTTTGAAAGACAATTACTGAAAAGTAAAGTTTAAAGGCATTTACCTTGAAGGAAACTATGTTTGCAAGGCTATTTTTTCGAAAGGTACGTTTGTAAAGTATTGATTTTGAAGAAATTCGAAAAGCATTTATTGGAAAGGTACATTTGAAAAGCTTTTATTGAAAGGAATTCCGTTTGAGGATTTCGTACTGTAAAGTATATTTATATATATTTGGAGGATGTATATTCCAAAGGAAACTTTCCAACTAAAATGATTATAATTTTTAAAAGCTTTCAATATAACTTGCGATTTAAAGGTTTCGCTCAAAGATTTGACCAATTTACTGGGTTGTTGTCTAAGGCCTGATGTGGAAGAACTAATGCAGTGCTGAGTTACTGGTCTTCTTATTGTGTTATGTTTTCCGGTTCTGGCTTGTACTTTCGTCTATACTTTCTGTGTATTATTACGATGTTCCGTGGTTTTTTCTGAATTCCTTTCGCATTGTAGGTATTTCATTATTTACTATATTGTGCAGTCATTAGAGATGTCATATTCTGTCATTTCTATAATTATGTCTATGTAACTTATTAGACCAGTGGCATCTTGACTAGTCCTCGTCACTACTTCACCGAGGTTAGTCTTGATACTTATGGGGCACCGCTGTGGTGTGCTCATACTACACTTCTGCGCTTTTTTTTTTGTGTGCAGATCTAGGTGTTGATTGTTATTAGCTGCGCGAATCATTGCCGAGGAGACTCAAGGTAAACCTGTTGTTGCATTCGCAGGCTTCGAAGTCACCTTCCTACTTTTATTCAATTCTTCTTGCTTATTTCCTAACAATTGTGTTTAGGAGTTGTAGAAAATTCCGTAGAGCTTATCACTTGTATTACGTTTTTGGAAAATTGTAAATTCTGTCGATATATCTATATCGATATTGTTAGACTTCCTTTATTATTGTTGTTATTCAGTAAATGTTAGGCTTACCTATTCCCTAAGACTAGGTGCCATCACGATACCCATCGGAGGGAAATTTGGGTCGTGACAAGTTGGTATCAGAGCTCTAGGTTCATAGGTGTTACGAGTCATAAGCGAGTTTAGTTGAGTCTTGCGGATAGGTACAGAGACGTCTGTACTTATCTTCGAGAGGCTACCGAATTATTAGGACAATTCCAGTTCTTTCATTCCTATCGTGCGAGTTCATTGACCTTGAAGTTATAAATTTATCATTCTATTCTCTCACAGATGGTGAGGACACGAGACGCGGTTCCTGATGATGTTACCCCCGAGACAGATGTCACTAGAGGCAGAGGCCGAGGTCGATGAGGAGCACGTGCCGTAGTTAGGCCACCTACCAGAGCAGCCATTGAGGAGCCACCAACAGTTCCAGTTGGGGGGAAGGCACCGAAGGCGCCTGTTGTTACCCCCGGGCTTCAGGAGACTTTAGCACAGTTCCTGAATAGCATGTTGTCACGTATTTGCACATTAAAAAAATGATAAATACGGTATTTAATAATTGAAAGATGTTTAAGAAAGAAAACAAGGAGACAAGTCAGTTTCTGTAGTAAAGGAAATCATAAATGCTTGAAAATAGGCAATTAAATTTACATAAAGGGAAAAGGGAAGGGTGCGCACGTATTAACAGAATAAAGCATGCTTAAATACTAATTCACAAAAGCAAGTTTGTCATGGGAAGAGCCTAAGGGAAATCCCTAGCAGAGTCGCCATGTTGTCGCTGCCCCCCTTTTTCCTCGCGGAATCCGGGTTTCAACATTTTGAGACAACTCCCTTCCTTTTGGGACGGGGTATGGGATTTGAAGAGTCGCCACCTAAAGTATTAAGGTGCATTAGGACACCTAAAGCAAATAACTCATAAACCGATTTACATTACTAGATATTGGGTAAGGGCTCGAAATTACCTTGAGGGAAATGTGTTAGGCATCTCTCGAGGTCCACAACGGTGGGTCCCGGCCAAACTTAATTTAAGCGAATTATTCCTTAAAGAAAAATAAAACAGTTTTAAGACAAATAAAGATTACTTTAAAACAGAAATTAAAGGGGTCCTAGGTTTATTAGCCTATAGGATCACTTCTATGCAATACTCGGTAACCTTCCTCAAATAGAGGTGTTACGCGTAGCATTAGCGCACATGTAATCATCTCCTTTACTACCCAAGTACCCTCCCCTTTATTTATTATTACCTAAGCGATCTAATAGTATCCCGTGCGTACCTTATGCGTGCACTACCTTCCCCTACCTATGGCCCTGGAGGTGTTTAAGACCTCTATTTTAAGGTGGTTCTAGACTCACCTATGTTGCTTAAAAGGAGAAAACTAAGAGACAGACAAAAATAAAATAGGACTATCACATAAGGAGAAATTAAGGGGGCTCATGTTTACCTCCACAAATAGGCAAACAAATGCACGCTATTCAGACAAGTGATGTTTAATGACTTAAGATCCTATAAGCAAGATATCTAAATGAGCATAAACAGAATATATAACAGTTTATTTAAAGCGAGGCTGTGAGCATCCATCAGTTTGCCTACTTATGTTTACCACTTACTGAATCTGGGCACGTTTCAAGCAGAAAGAAAATCACAATTTTAAACCCAAGATATAATTATCCTACAGGCTTGCCGAAGTGATAACCGGGCAGAATCTTATGGCCATGGTATCTAAACTGTAAACCAGTGATTGATTTTAACAAGCATATTTCATCTTTTTAGATCCTATAGGAGTGCTTTCTATGTGTTGAAACTAATTACAGACATTATTTCCTATAGACATGATATCTAAACACAGAGACTGATTTTTACACTTACTTCCTATAGGCATGATGTCTAAGTGTCAAGACTGATTTTATATGTGTTTCCTATAGGCATGATGTCTAAGTGTTGAAACTGTTTTTTACACTTATTTCCTATGGGCATGATATCTAAGTGAGCGGAGATGTTAACAGAATGTTAGACAAGTTTGATAATTCCCAAAGAAGATCCTAAATGCATGGTTTCTAATGCACACTGGGACTTGAGAATATGCATAAACATGGATTTTGATGCAGAATTGATAAACGTCCTATAACAGGATTTCTAGGATGTAGGTGTGAAAATTCAGGACTACAATAATGAGATAAGTCCTATAGGCATGGTATCTAATGCATATAAATAATCCCAACAATCCTATAGGCATGATTTCTACCCGAACCCAACAAAAATATAGATAAAAATGCCTCCCAGCTTTTACTAGTAACCCCATATCTGTTTTACAAAGATTATTATTACAGTCCAATACAAATGAATTACATAACGAAAATCACTATACTATAGGGAGCCTTGGCAGGCCCCAAGTCAACCTGGAAGCCAGGCCTTCAATCAAGTCTGGAGTACACCAGCAGTTCATAATAACACAACTGGGCTTCTGGTGTGTCAAAGTTCCCAATGGCCTCAGGGACCCCAGGCAATGCTCACACCATAACCTTTTCAAAGAAACAACTTTGTAAACAAGTTTGGAAGGCCAGCCCCAATGTGTCAGAGTTCGGAAGAGTCTCATGGACTCCTAGGCAGTGCTCACACTGAGGGGCAAGACCTAGATATCTAAGAGTAGTAGTTGAAAATAGTATATAAGAGTAGGAGATAATTGTAGGAAAATAGTTTTATTTAGAAGTGCATAGAAACAAGTTACAAAATCACAAACAGAACAGAGTCAGATTGGGTGCCAATAGTCACAACAAGAATAGGAACCTTGAATTACAGGCATAATAGGGTCACAATTAAGTCAAACAAGGTTTCATATTGCTGGAATTAACTTAGTTTATAAACTATTACTAGGTGGAATCATATAGACATGTATCAAACAGAGAACAACATGATGAAATTAAGTGACTGATCAGACAGTCATACGAAGGTAGCAGGAATTTAAAGCACATTATTCTTGAAAGAGGTACACATAAATCACGAGTTGATCAGGAACATGTTAAGGTAAATTATCAACACATAAAACAGGATATGATTTGAGGCATGCTAGTTGAGAAATAAGTAAACAAGTGTCATGGATCGAACATGAATATGCTAAAGTGCACTAATCATACTAACATATAGGAAAGGACAAATTAACAGGAGTTTAGGCATGCTTGTTAAGAGAGCAATAAACAGGAATATAGGACAGTCAGAGGCATGTTGGTGTCTATAGTAGACTGACTACATAACATATTGAATGATAACAGAAATAGGGGCATACCAGTTAAGAGATAGCAACAGGAAAGTGAAGGCAAATAGGATCCAAGAGTCTAGCCTTGGATTTCAGCCGGCTAGACAGTGCAGCATGTGGAAGTAAAAGAGAGAACTACAGTTGAGAGTGTGTGAGTAAAAGTTTGTGTGCGTGTTTCTGTGTTTTTCTATATGTGTTCGTGTGTGTTTGTCGTGTTCTAAAATCAGAACAATGAAAGGTTTATATAACACATAATAGAGTAAACCAAATAAGGCAAGGGAAATCAATTGCACACAAGTAAGGCATGCAACATCAATTAATCAGTCAATTAGGGCTTAACAGGAATAAATTAACAGCAAGTAAAACTTAAATTAAGGAGAGTCTTTCACGGGGTAAATCAGTAGACAGGATTGAGGCTAAATAAGCTAAGTAGTAAATCAATTAGAGGTCAGTCAAAACAATCAAAAACCAGAAATCAAGCCAGCAATATAATTAAGGAAGGTAGTACTAATTACGAATCACATATAAGGAAAGGAAAGGTAAAACTTTTAGAGAGATATCGATTTTTTTTTAAAAAAGGAGAGCACAATTTTCGAACCCTAATTAAGCAAGTAAAATAAGTTAATCACTTTTAATTGACAGAGTCACAGTAAACGGGCAAACAGAAGAAACCCTAGGATATGCAGACATAGATATGAGAACCAGTCAAAAAAGTAAAGGAAATCGGAGTTAAACACTTAAACGTTTGAAAATATTTTGCAGAAATCTCTTGAAAAATCGAAACCCTAGGTTTTAGGGAAAAATGAAATCGATTGATGATAGTGGTAAAAATGAAAGAATCCTAAAAAAACTATTAAACAAATTCCAAACGCTTCAGATCTCAAGAGATCTGAAACTATTTGGCCAGAAATAGTTAGGTTTGTACACAAATAAACAGAGGTAGAAAAATCGAGATATAGACCGGAGATTTGAAGCCATGAAAACACGAAAAACGATAATACTCACAATAATGGGTGAATACAGATGGATTCACCAAGAGACAGATGGACTCGAACCAGGTCTATTCGAATTTCTTCGAGATTCTGCCAAATAACATGGAAGTCGAACACCCAATAGAGATAAGAGGCCAGATAAGGCATATAATCGAAGGAATAAACCATGAATCAAAGGGGTTTCAGGTGACGGCGGGTTAGGGCTATGGGAGGTTAAGAGAGAAGAGAGGAGGAAGGGATTTAGGGGCGGCGGATTTTTAGAAAATGAGTAGGGTTTGGGGGTTATGGGTTAATTAGAAAAGGAAATAATATCATGGACCGTTGATCTCTGAGATCAACGGCCAGGATTCGATCTGGGGGTTGGGCGGGTTATAGAAATTGGGTTATGGGTTAAGTTAGGGTATTGGGCTGGTTAGGGTATTTAGTTTAAAAGAGGCTATTTGTTAAATACCCAATTAATTTGATAAAATAATTTATATAAATAGATAATAAATGATAAAAATGCTATTTTTGTATGAAAATAATTAAAAATAATTACTTAATATTATAAAAATATAAAAAGGTCATTTTCGTGTAAAATCAAGAAAGTATGCACACCTAGGTTATTATTGCAAAGTTATCGCAATTATAACCTACAAATGTAAATATAATTATGCATAAAAAAATTAAATCTTAATATAATTATAAATGATAAAAATTAAGCAATAAAATTATTACAAAATCATTTGCGATGCAATTAATAATTGTATAAATAATAAAATAATGGAATAAATTAATTTAAAATCCTTTAAAATTATAGAAAATTATGGAAAAATACTAATTGACGCTCATGCATTATTTTTGAAAGTATATATGCAGTTTGGAAATATTATAGGGAAAAATTGGGTATCAACATGGACTAAGCCCTGTCTCAAACTTTGCATGAGGCTAAGTCGTGTCTCCCTACTTGTATAAGGCTAAGAACTACCTTCTCTTTGCTTGGGACTAAGCTCTGTCCCGAACTTTGCATGGGACTAAGCCTTGTCCCGAACCCTGCATAAGGCTAAGGCCTACCTCCCTATCTGCATAAGGCTAAACATTGCCTTCACTTGCATAAGGCTAAACTCTGCCTTCTCTTTGCATGGGACTAAGCATTGTCCCGAATACCCGCACGAGACTGAGTATTGTCTCTCTTGCAGTATTTATTCTATTCTCTCGGGCTAAGCTCTGCCCTCAACTCCATGCTAGACTAAGCTTTGTCTTGTCGCTCCTAGCATCATGTCTTTGCACCTCATGGGCTGAAAAATCGCCAGCTTGTTCGAAGGCGTCATAGTTTGTAGTGCATCTTTTATTTGCAGGTAACCCGATGAGAAACCATTACTCCAACAGGAGAAATCCTGTTCCAGTTCCTTCACACTATTTTAAACCTGAGCGCTCACCGTAACCATTTCACATATTCAAAACCTTATGTTCGTTCTTGTGATAACTTCATCGGTATATTTCGCCGGTGGATCCAGAACTACACACGACCTGATTCATGTAAAACCAGGGATATGTAGGTAGCGGAAAAATCGAAATGCGGCCTGCATCTCTCAGATCACTCTATTCGGTCAAAATTGGCAATTATATCTTTACCCGATAACTCTTTCATCCTTCTCGGGTAAAGAGAGACAGATGTTGATACCCAATTTTTCCCAATATTATTTTTAAAATGCATATATATCTCCAAAACAATGCATGAGCATCAATTAATATTTTTCCATAATTTCTGCATTTTTAAAGGATTTTTTAATTTATCCCAGTATTTTTATTAAATAAATAATTACTAATTGCATCACAAATGGTTTTATGATAATTTTATTTGCTTAATTTTATCACTTATATTTATGATAAGTTTTAATTATTTCACGAATAGCCATATTTACATTTTTGAGTTATAATTGCAATAACTTTGCAATAATAGCCCATAAGTGCTTAATTACTTTATTTCACAAGAAAATGACATTTTATATTTTTATAATATTAATTAATTATTTTAAATTATTTTTATGCATCAATAGCATTTTTATTACTTATTAGTTATTTTGTAAATTATTTATCAAATTAATTGAGTATTTAACAAATGGCCTCTTTTAATTTAATTTCATTTTTACTAATCTGGCCCAAACCATTACCCTTAGCCCAATTAAAATACCCACAACCCAATCTCCTATCTGACCCGCCCAACCACCAGATCAAATTATGGTCGTTGATCTCATATATCAACGGTCCAGGATGTGGTTACCATTTTTAATTACCCAAACAACACCCCCCTCCCCCCCAAACCCTACTCACTTCTCCAATTCTGCCGCCCCCAAATCCCTTCCCTCCTCCATTCTCTCTCAAACTCTCCCCTAACCCTAGCCGCCGTCACCAGAAACCCTTCAATCCATGGGGTTTCTCTTTGATTTTAGGCCACATCCGGCCTCCTATCTCTACTGGCTATTCGATTTCTTTATTGGTGTGATGGAATCTCAAAGAGATTCAACTCAGATTCGGTCCAAACCCTTTCATTTTTCTCGATGAATCTGCCTATGTTCATCTCCGTTTGTGAGTACTATTATCTTCATGTTTACGACTTAAATCTATGATTCCAAACAAGATTTTTTTCTCACCTCTGTCATTTTTTAAGACCCTAGTCACTTGTTATTCGAGTCGGTTCATATCTCTATAGATCTGAGACGTTTTTAAGTGTGTCTGATATTTCTCTTTAAAAATCTTCTTTTTTTCTTATTATTAACCGGTTTTAGTTTTTCTCTAAAACTAGGGTTTCATCTCTATGAGTTTCTGCAAAAATTCTAAAAAAATTTAAATGTTTAACTCTGGTTCTCTTTATTTGTTTGACTGATTTTCATGTCTATGTTCTAATCCCTAGGGTTTCTAATTACTTCACTACTTGTTCTGATATTTGCCCGTTATTCTTTGACCTGTCAATTAACAGAGGATGCATATTTGCTGTGATTTTACCTGATTACTGGCCTGGAAATTTTAAGTTGTCGACTGAAATGATAGAGATTTAAAGTTATTAAAATTTTGGAAGAAGTTGTTCTTTCCTGTTGATTATTTGTTATTTGATTAAATCATCCATGTTTGATTATTCGTTATTGAAATGACAAATATTTAAAGTGTTAAATGTGGAAGGGTTGATATTATTTAGTCCTGTTTTAATAAATTGCCTATGACATTAATGCTTAGTGTCTCACTTGATTATACTAAATTGACCTCTAGCAAGTGTCAAATCGACCTCTCGTCACTACCTTTCTGAGGTTAGGCGTGATACTTACTGAGTACACGTTGTTTTCGTACTCATGCTACGCTTGTTGTGCATCTTTATTGCACAAGTACCTTCATAGCGATGTGGCTGGTTTGGAGACTCAGGCGAGCTGCATCATCCGCAGGCGATCCGCAGCTGATAGAGTCTCCCTCATATTATATTTATTTTCATTTTAAATTCCTTGTCCAATTTGTATTTCGGACAAGCTTTGTAGTATTTGTGAAATTCTTAGAATTTGCTCGTGCACTTGTGACACCGTGTTCTGGGATGTGTATGAGATGTATTTTATAAAAATGAAATATTAAACTGTCGTATTTACTTAACGGATTTTTGTTTAGTTATTACATAATAAGTTAAAGGTAATGATTTCAAAAATGTTAAAACATGAATGTATTTCAACTAATTCATTATTGGCTTGCCTGACAATGGTGTCTAGAGCCATCACAACCTTAATAGATTTTGGGTCATGACAACATGGTATCAGAGCACTAGGTTCCCTTAGGTCTCACGAGTCATGAGCAAGTCTAGTAGAGTCTTCAGAACGGTACGGAGACGTCTGTACTTATCTTCGAGAGGCTACAGGGCTGTTAGGAGTACTTCCATTCTTGACTCCTCATCGTGCGATTTGATTCCTTTAAGGCTTATGCCTATGCTTATTCCTACTCAATATTACGCGTCACGAAGCGCTTGCTATGAATCGGGAATTTGAGGAATTGAAATGGTGCTACGTATATGATGCGAGATGTTCTCCATGTGTAATTGGTTGGGGTTGTTGTTATGACCCTGCAGAAGGATAATATGTTGTTTCATCTCAGTACATGTGTTTCTGAGAGCCTTAAGGCTAGGCTCAGGTAGCGATGATGTTTACGATTGGTTATCGCGCGATGTCGATATGATGATAGAATGTTTGCCAATATGTTGGGGGTGATGAATGGCTTGAAGGGAGGTCTTCTCAGGGCGTGATTTCGAGATTGCAGCATTTTAGTTCCGGCAGAGGAAAGGAATTTGGACTATAAATGGTCAGCTTTTGTATTGATAAAGCAGTAAGACTTGGTGTTTTCAAGTAAGGTGGGATATTCACCAGTGATGTGAAATCGCCGTCATTGATCAAATGGAATGTGTTAAGTCTGTCGGTTCTATGGTTTCTTAGGTTGCATTGTGTCAGAGTGTTGTGAAGTAGTATTGAAGAAGCGGTTGTTAAAGATCGCGGTGCGTGGTGGTTCAGGACTGAATATTTATTTTCAATGAAGGCAGCTCGAGAAAGATGATCTTCGGAGAGTTTGAAGTCGTGGTGATCTACTGGTGTAAGAGTTGCAGAGAATGATATTGAATTGGACAACATACGATGAAGAAAGATATGTGAAAAGTGCTAGGCGGTGGTTCCCTTTTCTAAAAGGCCAGGTATAAGGAACGGAAATCAGGTAGTTGTTTAAAGAAATGAGATTAACAAGTGGGAGAGTGGAAGTGTAGCACAAGAGTTCAGTGGTAAGACAGCTGTCTATCTTGAGGAAAATTTTGAGAGTTTTAGTGGATGGTGATTGGGTCTACGAGCTTAAGTTGAATGTGGGTTATTTCGGCGGAAGGTTGGATACAACATGGAGTAGTTGTTAGGAATGAAGAAGGACGCAATGTGGCGGTGAAGTTGAAGGTGTTGTAGCGCATTTAGTAGATGGACATGAGGAGCGGACAAAGTGGTTAAGTTGGAGAATGATAGCAGACTTAGGATGGGGTATTGATGTTGCAGAGAGTGTGCATTCCAACGTCGTTGGAAGGTGTCAGTTGGTGATTTCCACGGGTGGGTTATCTCCTATGAGTAGGTTAACGGTTATGTGGTTGGCAAGTTTCTGTGAGGGATTCTGGTGGCTATTCGGTAGGAGGCAGAATGTGTGAATGATGCTAGGGAATTTGAGTATTTAGGGAGTGCTAACAAGAGAACTTGGAAGGATTGGACGGATTGGTTTAGCAAGATCATGTTAGCAAAGGAGAAAGGATCTCAACAGGGTCTAGAGTGGTGCAAGGAGTAGCTTCGGGCTAAGTGGGGGAGTCCCACCACCTGCAGTTGGGTTGTAGGAGTGTGTTGTCATGGGGTTGCGGATTGTCGACGTGTTGGAAAGTTATTAAATCTAAGGGAAAGGAGTAAAATGGTGATTGTGCGTGAGATTTGATGAATGTGTGCAAAAGTTGGCCCTGTTGGACCAGGGTTAGGGTTTGGAAGATTCAGAATTTATGCTTAAGGCATATGCGAGTTGTTAGGGTAGTGACTCAGTCACGTGCTTCATTGAAAAGGGTGCTCGTGTGCTAGAATAGCCTTGGAGTTGATTATATTCGGGGCCATTCAAGGTGGGTGAGTCTCAATAGTGGTCCTAGTAAATTCGGAGGTTAAGAACGCGATGTTTAAGGGTTAAAGGTAGCAGTATGATTAAGAATTGAGCTTTTGCAGTGTAATTTCAGAGAAAGGGAAAATGGTTGGAGTACTCTATGTTATTTTCAGCGTGCAGGATAGTATTGGAGGAGTGAGAGAAATAAACTCCGGATTTGTATAAAGATTATCAAGAGGGTATGAGATGGTTTGTGGGATTGAGGCAACATGGTCTTGTGAATCAAGGCCACTCGGGATGAGTGAGGATTGAGTTTGTTATGAGTTGAATGGGGTTACTATTATTTCTGAGGCAATTAAGGATATTTGGAAAGAAGATAGATTGATTAGCCATGGTTGAAATGGCACATTTACGGCAGTGATCAGTTTCGTCAGTGTAATTAAATTATGCATGTGGTTTGGGCCGGTATGTGCAGGGCTTGTCGGTCGTTGTAATAGATTTCATATAGGAGCATTCAAGTGTTATGACCTGTCAGGTGTAGGTGGGTCCCGGAAGGTTTATGGTGGTATAGACTACTACTTAAGGATTTGCATGTTGGGCGATTGTGAGAATTTATTTGAGTGTTGTTATTGTTCTATTGAATTGAGGTAAGTAAGAGGTTCCTATATGATGAGGTGTTTCCCCTACTAGTGGTTCAGGAGTTATGATGGAATTCTTGCACAATCTCATATTGGCATGTTAAGTGCAGTAAACAGTAAGAATCGAGATTGGCATGGAATTCTTGCACAATCTCATATTGGTGTGTAACAGTGTGTAACTGGGAGTAACAATCTCATATTAACAAGGATTTCATGAGCTCGGATGAGCAAGAAAAAATGATTTGAAAGTTCAGAGTAAGCTGGTGTTATCTTCAGTGTCACCTGAGAACGATATTCGGTGGAAGAGGCTTTTCATCCTAGTTATGGGTTCTTAACTTGTTTTACAGCGTTACTGTGGCCAGTGGTGGATGTGCAGACTTGCTACCTGGTGTGGAAGGTCGTGGGAGCGTAACCACGAGAAGATTGTATAAGTGTGACATGTAGTCACCTGATTGATTGAAGATTTAGACCAAGTATGAGTAAGTCCAATATTGCTTATTTGAGGATTTATGCCAGGAAGGCGTTCGGTTCAGTTGGTTATGGATTGTGGGGTGTTGTCCCGGCTATGATGGTTGATCTTGCGTGTTATGAGAGGAAGTGGGTTAATTTGGACCCAGGTAAGGCTATCAGCCTATTTCAGTACGAGCAGAATCAACTTGAAGTGTGTGAATGGATTTAAACAAGATTATGGGGTTCATGTGAGGCAAATGTGTTCATTTCAGTATAGCGCTCCTCAAGGAGGGGTGTTGGAATATCAGGTGTTGTTCCGTCTTCGTCAAATTCATGTGATATTATGGTTGTGTCGTGCGAGTTATGAAACGGCTTGATAATTCCTATATGTTAAGATTCAGCGTAGTAATGATGTTATCTGAGCAGGAGGGCTCTTGAGATTCAGAGTATATATATCGCACCTCAGTTGTGCTTAAGTTTTGTAGCGTATGGCTTTATCAGTCTCCCCAGGATGGTATTATGCACTTAGCGTACTTGTGACTGATGTTCGATATTTTGTGGTAATGAGCAATTTAGCTCGGTATGTATCTTTTATGTAAATTTTATGTGTGGATTAGGGGCACGTCTCCACGGGTATGTTATTTGGATCGGGTTGCACGCCGCAACAGTGTGATGATGACTAAGGTTCCTATATTTATTTTTTCTTGTGTTTTACTTCCTATTTTTCCGAGGAAAGTCCATATTAGTTGTGTGAGTCGAGTAGTCCTTTCCTAAGTCATTTCCTTATGTATCATGTTCGAATTGTGGCCTATTGGCGCATTGTGGCGTCGTGTGAGACTGTTGGTCATGTCTAAGGTGATTGGTTGTTTGAACAGTTCATACTGGGTGAGACGAGATTTTTGGATCCGGGATCTAGTGCGATATGATTTTGTGAAATACATTGAAGGACAGTTACCCTTATTGGTTTGTAATAAGATGATGGTCTTAGTCAAGAGGAATGATTCCATGTTTGGTTAACTCTGCAATTGGTTAGAAATTTCTACGCATCTCCTCCGTTGTGGTGGTATCGCCAGCATTATAGCAAGATGTATATATATATATATAATGAGGTGCATAGAGAGCATCAGATTCGTGGAATTTTGGCTATTAAGGTTCAGGGAGTATCATTGTGATCAGATGATGAAATATGCGGTGTACGACGCTAAATTCAGCTAAAGTATGCAGTCATGTTTTGGTACCTCGTGTGGTAGTTGAGACGGTGATTATATATTGGAATAGGTCTGGTAGAGAAATTTCAAGTGTTGGAACTGGGTTTTGAGCTTATTGTATGGATAAAAGAAGAAATCTTCCGATTTGATCAAGCTAATGTACTTAACTGGGTGGTGGTAGCATGGGCAGGTGCTCGAGGTGTTAAACAGTGATTTCAGATAACTCCAGAGCAGTTCTTAGCACGTTCGAGGACGAACGTCTGTTTAAGTGGGGGAGAATGTAACGACCCGACCGGTCATTTTGAGCTCTAGCGCGTCGTTCAGCGGTTTGAAGTCATGAGCAACTCCATTTCAGGTATTATGACTCATGGGCATTGTCGGAGTTGAATTTCGGGAAGTTCGGAGTCAAATTGGAAAGAAAATTCTCATTTCAGAAGCCTTAAGTTAGAGAAATTGACTAACATTGGAATTTTGAGTAAACGACCTCCGAATCAGGATTTGAAGGTTCCAGCAGGTTCGTATGATGATTTTGGACTTGGGCGTATGTCCAGACTGGGTTTTGGATAAACCGGGAGCGTTACGGCGTATATTGTGGAAGTTAGCATTTTGAAAAATTCCCTAAGTTTGGCTTGAAGCACATTTTAGTGTTATTGATGTCCGTTTGGGATTTCGAGTCTGGGAATAGCTTCATATGGTGATTATGGAGTTGGGAGCGCGATCAGAAGTGAATTCGGATGTCCGTAGGTCATTTTGAAGTCTTTTGGCTAAAGATAAGAATTTGAAGGTTTTTGAGAAATTCGACCGGAAGTGAAAATTTTGATATCGGGGTCGGAATCTGATCCCCTTAGCTGTAATAACTTCACAATACGCCGATAATCCGCAACCCTATGAGAAGATAATCCTGCAACCCAATCGCAGGCGGTGGGACTCTCCCTCTTAGCCTAAAGCTGCTCCTTGCACCACTCTAGACCCCACCGAAATTCTTTCATCATTGCTGACATGATATTGCTCAACCAACCCGTCAAATTCTTCTAAATGCTCCTGTCAGCATTCCATGAATACTCTAATTCTCTAGCATCACTCACATATTCGGCCTCCCACCGAATAGCCACTAGAATTCCTCGCAGAAACTTGCCAACCACACGACCACTAACCTGCTCACAGGAGATAACCCACCTGTGGAAATTACCAACTGACACCTTCCAATGACGTTGTACTGCACAATCTCTACGACATCAATACCCCATCCTATGTCTATCCTCATTTACCAACTTTACCAGTCCGTCCGCTCCTCATGGACATCTACCAAAAGCGCGACAACATCTTCCAATTCACCGCTATATTGCATCCTTCTTCATCCCGAACAACTCCTCTCTGTTTTATCCAACCTTCCGCCGAAATAGCCAATATTTCAATTTAAGTCTGTGGACCCCATCATCGTCCACTAAAATTCCCAAATCGCTCCAAACTTCCCCTCAAGAGGTGTATCTATCTTACCACATAACTCATATGCTACGCTGCCACTCTTCCACTTTGGTTAAACTCACTCCTGCAAGCAACTACCTGACCTCCTTTTCTTACACCTGGATTTTTAGAAATTTAACCATCACTTGAAACTTCCCACGTGTCCTTCCTTATCCCTTGCTGCCCAGTCGTTGCCTTAGGCCAATAACTATCTTTGTAGCACTTAAACCAGCAGATCAACACAACTTCAAACCTTTCTGAAGATCATCTTTCTCGAGCCGCCTTTATTAGAAATACTTATTCGATACTGAACAACCGCAAACCACGACCTCTGACAACCGCTTCTTCAAAATTACTTCACAACACTCTGACCTAAAGCAACCAAAGAAAATATAACACCGGCGAACTTAACATATTCTACTAGATCAAAAACAACGATACCATATCACAGATGAAAATTCCACCTCACTTGAAAACACCAAGTCTTATTATTCTTTCAACCCAAATTTGAACATTCATAGTTCAATTGCTTTTCCTCCGCCGGAACTGAAATATTGAAATCTCGAGATCACGCTCTGAGAAGACCTCCTTTCAAGTCATTTATTGCCCCGACATATTGGCAAGCATCCTACCATCATATCGACATCGCATGATAACCAATAGTAAGCATCATAACAACCTAAACATTGTCTCAAAGCTCTCAAAAACACAATTACTGAGCTGAAACTACATAATATCCTTCCCAGAGCAACGACAATAGCCCCAACCAACTACGCATGGAAAAACATCACGCACCATATTTGTAGTACCATTACCATTCTTCAAACTCCCGATTTATAGCAAGTGCTTCGCGACACGTAAGATGTAATAGGAAGAAACGTAAGACTAAGCCTTAAAGGGAATCAAATCGCATGATGAGGAATCAAGAAGGGAAGTACTTCTAACAGCCCTGTAACCTCTCGAAGATAAGTACAAACGTCTCCATACTTATCTGCAAAACTCTACTAGACTTGCTCATGGCTCGTGAAACCTAAGGGAACCTAGTGCTCTGATACCACGTTGTCACGACCCAAAATCCAATGAAAGGTTGTGATGGCGCCGGACACCCCTGTCACGCAAGCCAACACTTAAAGTTAATTAAATTTCTATTTTAGTATTTTGAAATCATTACTTTTCATTACATTATATAATAATCAATAAACTTTACTGAGTAAATAATGATGTCTTAACAAATTAATTAACAGATAAATCCCAAAGTCATCTCAGAACCCGGTGTCACAAGTGCATGAGCAATTTCTAAGAAACAATGTAATACAATAACTGTCCGGAATACAAATTGGACAGAAAAGAAAAATACAATACTCTAAAGGAGACTATGTTGGTTGCGGGCCGTCTCAGGGGATGCAGCTCACCTAAGTCTCCATATCAACCATGCCGTTGCGCCAAGCTAGGCCACTAGACATACATGTGCATGTGCAACAAAATGCACAACAAGTGTAGTGTGAGTACAAAAATTACGTGTACCTAGTAAGTGTCCCGCCTAACCTCGAAGAAGTAGTGACGGGAGGTCGACTACGACTCTTACTAGCGGTCCTATAATATCAGGTACAGTAACGAAATGAATAAATATGAAATAGAGTAAATATATCAAACAAACAAGTATAAATCACACGGTAAGATTCCCTCCTTACAATTCACCCAGCTCAACATTAGCAAATTCCTTCCGTAACCAAGACATATACATAGATACTGGGGGTTTCATCAAAGAGGTTGTTATACTTCAATTAAGGGGAAAACCCTCAGATACACTGGCTTCTAGCCAAATATTACGCATGATTCAATGAGGATAGTGTGTGTGTGTGTATATATATATATATATATATATATATAAGAAATACAGAGGCGTACGACCCGATCCAACATAAAAGTAAATTGTGCACTGTCGAAGGGTCGAACAACGCGAACCATAGATGCATCTATTAACCTGCCGAGGCGAACAGACCGCTCATATGAGAGTGTGGTGCATAAATCCTGCCGAGACGAACGGTCCGATCCCATAAGAGTGTGGTACATAAATCCTATCGAGGCGAAGGGCCCGATCCTATAAGAGTGTGGTAGGAGGACTTACCCCGCTCGCGAATCATACATGCGACGCGACTACACATAGTTTTCTCGAGTTATAAAAGTATTCTTCCATTTCTTTTCAAAACATGATCTTTCAGTGAAAGCTTTTAAGATTTCCATTTTTATAAAAAATTTCGATTCCTTTCAAAAATATTTAATAACTATGCTCAAACCAGCCTCTTCAGAACGCAAACAATAACACAGATAAAGTATAATAACAACAAAGCATGATGTAAGCCTAAAACTACCCGTACATAGGCATAACCAGTAGCTACATACGAACTCTCGTCACCTCGTACGTACGTAGCCCCCACAAATAGTAGCACATATTTAATTAGTTCACCTATAGGGACAATTCCCTCTCACAAGGTTAGAAAGGAGACTTACCTCGCTCCGAAGATTCATAACCGGCCTCCAAGCCCTTCTGATGACTCAAATTGATGCACAACGCCCCAAAACTATCCAAATAATGGGCAAACCAATGGAAATATACTCTAATACTTATAACAATTCAATTTATATAAATTCCTAACTCCGATCGGAAAGTTGACCAAATTGCCCTCGGGCCCACGTGCTCGGGTTCTGAAATTTCTTGAAGATAAACTCTACCAATAGCCTTACTAACTCAAATATATAATTTATCTAATTTTTATGCTCAAATTCGTGGTCAAAATCCAAGAATGCAAATTCTAGGTTTTCTTCCAAATCCCATAATTTTCCACAAATTCCCACACTTAAATCTGTACCTTAACCCATGTATTTAACTTGAAATGAATTGGAACAACTTACCTTGTGATGCTTGAAGAAAATATCCCCTTGAAGCTCTCCACAATCGCCCACACCAAATGAAAATAGGAGAAAAATGGCCAAATTTCCTGTTTTAAACACTGCACTGCCCCTAGTCTTTCCGCACCTGCGGTTACTATGCCCGCACATGCGCGCCCGCAGGTGCGCCCAAACTATCGCACATGCAGATTTCTCCTTCCCCAGCCTTCTCCGCACTTGCGCTCCCTCATCCGCACTTGCGCTCTCGAAGGTGCGGAAATAACCTCACACATGCGGCCCCTAGCCAAGCCACCCTTTTCCGCTTCTGCAACACCCTAGCCGCACCTGCGGCCAAAACCTCACAGGTGCGGTTACACCAGATGACAGGTGCGTTAACCACCCGGAATCCCCGAAGCCCCCGGTACCCCGTACAATTACACCAACCTGTTCCAAAATATAATGCGGACCTGCCCGAGGCCTCAGAGCACATCAAATAACATCGAAATAATGGATCGCATCGCAATTTAATCTTTATGAACTTTGAAATTTCCAACTCCTATATTCGATTTCGAAACCTATCAAATCATGTCCAATTGACCCAAATTTTGTACACAAGTCACATTCAACATTACGGACCTGCTCCAACTTTTGGAATCGCATTCCGACCCCGATATCAAAATTTCCACTTCCGGTCGGATTTCTCAAAAACCTTCAAATTTCTATCTTTAGCCAAATGACTTCAAAATAACCTACGGACCTCCGAATTCACTTCCAATCATGCTCCCAACTCCAGAATCACCATACGGAGCTATTCCCATACTCGGAATCCCAAACGGACATCAATATCAGTGAAGTGCACTTCAACCCAGACTTATAAAATTTCTTCTAAAATGCTGACTTCTACAATATGCACTGAAACGCTCCCGAGTCATCCAAAACCCGATCCTAACATACGCCCAAGTCCAAAATCATCATACGAACCTGCTAAAACCTTTAAATCCCGATTCTGAGGTCGTGTACTAAAAAATCCAATCTTAGTCGATTCTTCCAACTTAAGGCTTATGAATAAGAATTTTCTTTCCAAATTGACTCTAAACTTCTCGAAATTCAATTCCGATCACACCTACAATTCGTATCACATGAAATGAAGATGTTCATGGCCTTAAACCGCTGAACGACGCGCTAGAGCTCAAAACTATCGGTCGGGTCATTACATATTGTATCATCCGGGAAAGGCCAATGTGGTGGCCGATGCATTGAGTAGGAAGGTAGTGAGTATGGGTAGACTTGTATTTATTCCAGTCGATGAGAGGCCGTTAGATTTAGACATTCAGACTTTGGCAAATCAGCCCGTGAGATTGAATATTTTGCTCAGCAGTGTTTTAGCTTGTACAGTCGCTCGGTCTTCCTTATTTAAGTGTATTAGAGATCGGCAGGATGATGACCCGCATTTGATGGTCCTTAGGGACAGAGTTTGGCATGGTGGTGCCAAGAAGGTTACGGTTAGAGACGACGGTGTGTTGAGGATACATGGTCGTATATGTGTGCCCAATGTTGATGGCCTTCGTGAGTTGATTCTTGAAGAAGTTCACAGTTCTAAGTATTCTATCCACCCGGGTGATGCCAAGATGTACCAAGACCTGCGGCAGCACTACTGGTGGCAAAGGATGAAAAAGGACATTGTTGCTTATGTGGCTTGTTGCCTGAATTGCCAACAGGTGAAATATGAGCATCAGAGACCCGGTGGTTTGCTTCAGCAGATAGAGATTCCTGAGTGGAAGTGGGAGAGTATCACTATGGACTTCATTGTTGGCCTCCCACTGAATCATAGGAAGTTCGAAGTTGTTTGGGTTATTGTGGATAGGCTGACTAAATCAGCACATTTCATTCCAGTGGAAAGTACTTATACTTCAGAGCGATTGGCAGAGGTATATATTCGAGAGATTGTTCGCCTTCACGGTGTCTCCGTGTCTATCATTTCTGATTGAGGTACGCAGTTTACCTCGCACTTTTGGAGGGCAGTTCAGCGAGAGTTGGGTATCCGAGTTGAGTTGAGCACATCATTTCATCCTCAGACGGACGGGCAGTCCGAGCGTACTATTCAGATTCTAGAGGATACGCTCCACGCTTGTGTTATTGACTTTGGAGGTTCTTGGGATCAATTCTTGTTTTTAGCGGAGTTTGCCTACAATAATAGTTATTAGTCGAGCATTCAGATGGCTCCCTATGAAGAATTATATGGTAGACGATGTAGATCGCCAGTTGGGTGGTTTGAGCCGGAGAGGCTCGGTTGTTGGGTACAGACTTAGTTCAAGAGGCCTTAGAGAAGGTCAAGATTATACAGGATCAACTTCGTGCAGCTCAGTCTAGGCAAAAGAGTTACGCCGATCGTAAGGTTTGGGATGTGGTATTCATGGTTGGAGAGAGGGTATTACTTTGGGTATCACGCATGAAGGGTTTCATGAGATTTGGGAAGAAGGGAAAGTTGAGCCCTAGGTATATCAGACCACTTGAGATTCTTGATAGAGTGGGGGAGGTAGCTTATAGACTTGCGTTGCCTCCAGGGTTATCCTCAGTTCATCTGATATTTCATGTATCTATGATCCGGAAATATCATGGTGACCCGTCCCACGTGTTAGATTTCAGCTCTATTCAATTGGAAAAAGATTTGACTTATGAGGAGGAGCTGGTAGCCATTCTAGACCGGCATGTTCGTCAATTGAGATCAAAGAGTTACCTTTCAGTTCGAGTGCAGTGGAGGGGTCAGCCTGTTGAGGCAGCTACTTTCTAGTCCGAGTCGGACATGCAGAGTAGATATCCCCACTTGTTTGTCACTTCAGGTAACTTTCTATGTTCGTTCGAGGACGAACGTTTGTTTTAGAGATGGAGATTGCGATGACCCAAAGGGTAATCTTATAAATTAAGACTCCATTCCAGGCTCATTAGCCTTAAAAATATTAATTTTATTTACCTAGATTTTCATGCGCAGTCCGGATGTGAAACCGAAAAGCTTTTATGTGAAAAATATGAGAAATAGTAATTTTTGGAATTTAAAATTTGGTTTTGGTTGACATTGTTAAACATTTTGAGTAAACGGACCCGGATCTATGTTCTGACTATCCCGGGAGGTCCGCAGTAAAATATGGGACTTGGGCGTATGCCCGTAATTGAATTCCGAGGTCCCTAGGCTTAGAAATCAATTTTTAAAGAAAATTATTTTGCTGGATTTTCAATGAAATAAAGAAATAAATTAATATTTGAACCCATTGATATCGGGCCCGTATTTTGGTTCCGGAGCTCGATACATATGTTTTATAATATATAAGTCTTAACTATGAAATTTGGTAATAATCCGAGTTGATTTGACGTGATTCCGACGTCTGGTTGAAAAATAGTGAAATTGAAGTGTTCTTGAGAAAAACCATGAGTTTTGAGGTTAAATTCATAGTTTTAGATATTATTTTCGTGATTTGATCGCACAAGCAAGTCCGTATGATCTTGCGTGCATGTTTAGTTTAGAGCCCCGAGGGCTCGGGTGATTTGGATAGGCTACGAGATGTTTTGAACTTATAAAAGCATGTTGTCATAACTGTTTCTGGTCCACTGATGCTTTTCTCTATGCGATCGCGAAGAGTAAATTTGTTGGGGGTCATTTTTGTTCTATGCGAACGCGTGGCCTTGGATGCAAACGCAAAGCACTGAGGGGAGACCCTTCTTGAACGCGGGCAGGCACACGCGAACGCAGTGAGTTAAGTGGGCCTGGGGAAAGGGGCTCGATTTGTTCTATGCGAACGCGACCAATGGGTCGCGATCGCGATGTTCATAAATCGCAAAACTTCGTGAACGCGCCCATATCAGTGCGAACGCGAAGGCCTTTGGGCCAGTACCCTCCGCGAACGCAACAGGTCCATCGTGATCGCGATGAAGGCCTGCCCAGCTATATAAAATCAATTTCAAAAACGGGTAGATCTTATTTTTTTCATATTTTCGAACTACAAAGACCTAAAGGCAATTTTCTTCACACAAGTTCTTTCCCAAAGTGCTGGTAAACAATTCTAAACTCTTCTCTTTTAATTATCCAATGTTTTTCATCACTTTTCAATAAAAAATCAAGAATTTTCATGGTAGAAATTAGGAATTTGGGTAGAGTTATATAATTTTATAAAAATAGAACTTTGACCTCGAATTGGGGTCAAATTTTGAGACTAATTACATATTCGAACTCGGGGGTGAATGGGTAAACGTAATTTGGTCCCAACCCCAAATTTGGACCAAACGGGCCCGGGGTCGAGTTTTAACTTTTTTTTTAGAAAACTTAGGAAAACACTAATATTTCAGTAAATTTAGTTCCTTTAGCATAAATTAATGATATTAAACTAATTATGATTAGATTCAAGTGGTTTAGAGGCAAATTCGAAGGGAAAAGCGGTAATTGAGAAGTGAGTGGCCTGCGAATTTGAGGTAAGTACTTGGTTTAACCTTGACTTGGGGGAATAGGAATTCCCGCTTAAATGCTATGTGAGGTGTATAGGTGAGGTGACGAGTATCTATGCACCACTAAAATTATTGTTGAACATGGTCCCTTCCTTGTTTCCAATTTATTTGATTCATGACTTAAATTGTTTTATGATTATTGATACCTCCATGTCTAATTGTTTTTGTCGACTTGTTGTCAAGTATTGTTCCCAATATTTTGGACTTAATTGTTCCCTTGGTTTCATGGTGATATATAAAGCTTGAATTGAATGGCATTGTTTTACGATTCATATATATATTCTGATTGTTTTCATTGTGAAATGATAATTGATGAAGTTTCATGAGTTGTACAACTATCTGTTTAAAATTGTTGAGACAAGAATATTGTGAAATGTTTTGACCTGAATTGTGGAAATTTTATAAATAAAGTGATGTGATTGTCTGGTGGGAGTGGGTTGCACGCTGCAAAAAGGAGTGATAAGGGTGGACAGGTGGGATTAGGTTGCACGTCGCAACAAGAAAAATAAGGGTGATAAATATATAGGGAGGAGCAATAAGGGTGGACAGGCGGGAGCGGGTTGCGCGCCGCAATAAGGAGCGATAAGGGATAATATTTATATTTTACTGATTTTCAAAAATAAGGATTTGGAAAACTCCGGTTTTATTGAAAAGGTTTTCATACTCTGGTTTTTACTGTGATTTAAATCAAAACTTGGAAATTTTGAGGAGTTGATTATAGATGATATCTGAAAAGAGTAATCCGAGTTATTTTTATTTACTGTTGCAAGTTACTGATTATTTAATTTATTATTACTATTTCCTTCTTGCTTTATTATATATTGTTCACGGGTTATATTATTAATGCCCCGTCGTAGTCTCGTCACTACTTCGTCGAGGTTAGGCTCGGCACTTTCTCAGTACATGGAGTCAGTTGTACTGATACTACACTCTGCACTCTTTTGTGCAGATCCAGGTACCAGCAACAATTAGGAGATTTTAGTAGCTGACATCATCGTTCGGGGACACGAGGTAGATATGCTGGTGTCCGCAGATTCCTGGAGTCTTCTCTTAATTTTATAGACATTGTTTTATTACATTCAAAAACAGATATATAATTCTTTCAGCCCATTATTTGTAGTACTCTTTAGTAGTTCGTGAATTGTGACACCAAACCCTGGGTAGTTATATAGTTGGTTTTAGTTCGTGGTTCGTTTCATTATATCGAATATTATTCCTAATTACAATTATTAGATTTAGTTTATTTCAAATTGTCTCATTGTGTTTAAGTAAATATTCAAAGAGAAATGGCTAATCAAGTTCTAAGATTGGCTTGCCTATCAAGTGTGGTGTTAGGCGCTATCATGATCCCGTGAGTTGGGAATTTGGGTCATGACAATACATGACTTCAGGAAATAACTGTATGTTTTTTATAGTATTTTCTTACTACTTTATTATATGAATATTTGTTACATTAACATGTTCCAAATAATAATATCATTTCTGTCATGACCCAAATCCTAACTCAGGTCGCGATGGCGCCCAACAGTGAGGTTAGGCAAGCCTATATGAATGACACTAAGTGTTACCCTTCCCATTTGGTTAATTATTCAACCGTCTACCAGTTTTAAGCAATTACTAGCATGATGATATCCTATGACATAAAATAAAACCATGCGACACATGAGCCAAAAGATAAGCATATGTATAAATATACAGCCCCAAACCCAAAATATGCGCTACGTGTGTGCCAGGAACTAGTGTCACGAGTGTCACGGGCAATTATCTGAATATACAAGGATAATATATATATATACACAATCCCACAGTCTGAATGAAGTAGACGGGAAAATGACAAAGGAAACTTCAGGGCGCTGCTAGAGATCGTCAGGAAGAGCAGCTCACCGCGAAGTCGAATCAACTCAAGTCAGTATCTACCACTGGCCTTATAATCAGATGTACCAGCCTCCGGACCTATACAATCAAGTACAGAAGAAGAAGAAGTGCAGCATGAGTACATAATAAATATGTACCCAGTGAGTATCCCGTTTAAACTCGAAGGAGTAGTGACGAGAGGTCGACTAGGTACTCACTAAGGTCCATCAATATAATATACAATGAGATATGGCTAAAGCTAACCCACGATCGCGCATCATACCTGCGACTCGTGTGCTGACTCGATAATAATAAGCTGACCCACGGCCGTGCATCATACCTACGACTCGTGTGCTGACTCGATAACAAGTGCATATATATATCTAAGTACATATGTGTACCAACTCAACAATGAACTCAACAGGACTGTGTCAATACCATGGATAGCCAACTGGGATTTAAATCATAATGTTCACGTTTCCATATCACCTCAACAGTAATTACAACTCATAACACATACAAAGGTACAAATAAGGCACATAGTGGCATGCTCGTGAGTCCTAAAGCTACCCGACATAGCAATATAGTCGCCACATATGGACTCTCGTCACTTGGTATGTACGCGACCCACACAACATGTATACATAGCAAATAAGGAACCTATGGGGACATTTCCCCCTTACAAGGTTGGAAAGGAGACTCACCTCGTGACGAAACCACCCCTCGGATCAAGGATGCGCCGGAATCTCCGAAACCTACCCTCGACGGCTCGCAACTAGCCAAATATAGTATAATTACATCAACTCATGATCAAGGAAGAAGAATTAACCTATTAACCCAAAATTCACCATTCTTGAAGAATTACTCAATTTCAACCCCGAGCCCGCATGCTCGAATATCGAGAATTATTGAAGGGGTCGCTCACTCGTAGCCTAAGGATCAAGATTACATAACTTTAATTGGAATGCATGGCAATCATTCAATGATTTATCAAATTCTTAAGAACCCTAACTTTTACTATCCAAATCCTTGATTTTTGATGTTTTAGTGATTAATTCTAGTTGAATTCCATGTAAAAATTAGGAAAATGGAGAGGAATTACTCACCTTAGCACAATATAGGTCGTGGAGGGTGGAGCTCAAGCTTGAAGGCTCTCTAATGGAGTTTTGGATGATAAAGAATGAAGAAAACCCGTGTTTAAACATTTAAATATGCCTGCCTACAGAGTTTTCCACACCTGCGACCCTGGGACCGCACCTGCGGTCACGCACCGGCGAGAAAAGAACTGCACTTGCGGAAAATGGCGAGGGGGCTGGGGATCGCGCCTGCGGAAATGTTTCTGCACCAGCGGACCCGCTCCTGCGGGAATTGTTCCGCACCTGCGAAGGTAGGGGGCCCCTGGGTTTTCGCACCTGCGAGGCTGGGACCGCAGGAGCAGTTTCGCACCTGCGGCTGGGCAACCGCACCTGCGGTCACACCAGCAACAGCTGCACCAACAGTTGTTTTAGCTGGATTTTGGCCTCGTGTGATGTCCGGGAAATACCTGGGCCCACCCGAGCCCCCGTCCAAATATACCAACAAGTCCCAAACCATAATATGGACTCGATCGAGCCTACAGAACACTCAAAACATCGCTAAAACTCAAATTCCCATCCTAAAACCCCTGAATTCATAACTTAGGACTTTCAAATTCTAGATTTCTATAACGATGTGTCGAACCGACTTAGACAACTCGGAATGACTTCAAATTTTGCAGACAAGTCATGAATGACATGAGGGAACTATTCCCGATCCAGAATTTCGTTCGGACATCGATAGCATAAAATCACTTCCCAAACCAAATTTCAAACTTAAGGAAATCCTCATTTCCATTTCGGGCGCCGAAATGGTCCCGGGTCACCGAAAACCCGTTCCGAATGTAGGCCCAAGTCCGAAATCATCATACGGAGCTATTGGAGCTGTCAGAACTCGATTCTGAGGTCGTTTTCTCAAAATGTTGACCAAAGTCAAACTTGGCCAAATAGGCCAACCTTAAGGAACCAAGTGTTCTTAAAGCACTTTAATCACTCCCAAATCCCGAACCACCCATCCCCGCAAGTCATAAAGCACTAATAGCCACTATGGGAAACTTAATTTAGGGGAACGGGGTCCTAATACGCGAAACGACCAGTCAGGTCGTTACATTCTCCCCCTCTTAAACAAACTTTCATCCTCGAGCGGGTCTAGAATCGTATCTGAAGTGCTGAATAGCTGTGGGTCCTCCTCGGACTCCCAAGTCGCCTCCTCAGCTATTTGGCCTCTCCACTGGACCTTTACTGCAGAAACTCTCTTTGACCTCAACTAGCGGTCCTGTCTATCAACAGTGGCAACTGACTCCTCCTCGTAGCCCAACTTCTCATCCAACTGAATAGTGTTTTAATCAACCACGTGATAGAAGTCGGCGTGATACCTCCAAAGCATGGATACATGAAAGACCGGATGAAATCCCCATAAGGCTGGAGGTAAATCAAGCTCGTAAGCGACCTCTCCGACTCGCCTTAACACCTCAAATGGACCTATGAATATGGGGCTCAGCTTTCCCTTCTTCCCGAATCTCATAATGCCCTTCATCGGCAAAACCTTCAGCATAACCTTATCTCCCTCCATAAATGCTACATCACGTGCCTGCTGGTCTGCGTAACTCTTCTGTCTGGACTATGCTGTGCGCAGCCTCTCCTGAATTATCTTCACCCTCTCCAAAGCATCTCTCACCAGATATGTGCCATATAACTTGGCCTCGCCAGGCTCAAACCACCCGATAGGAGAACGACACCGCTGACCATATAAAGCCTCGAATGGATCCATCTCGATGCTGTACTGGTAACTATTATTGTATGCAAACTCTACCAAAGGCAAGAACTGGTCCCACTGACCCCCAAAATCAATCACACACGCCCTGATCATATCCTCCAATATCTGAACTGTGTGCTCTGACTTGCCATCAGTCTGAGGGTGAAATGCTGAACTGAAGTCTATCTGAGTGCCCATCTCACTATGCAAAGCTCTCTAGAAGTACGAAGTCAGATGAGGACCTCGATCTGATATAATAGACACTGGCACACCATGCAATCGGACTATCTCTCGAATGTAAATCTGAGTCAGCCTCTCTGTAGTGTACGTAGTAGCCACAGGAATGAAATGCGCCGATTTGTCAATCTATCCACAATGACCCAAACCGCGTCAACCTTCCGCAAAGTCCGAGGAAACCCAACCACGAAGTCCATAGTGATATGCTCCCACTTCCACTCAGGAGTGGGCATCTGCTGAAACAAGCCTCCTGGTCTCTGATGCTTGTACTTAAGCTGTTGAAAATTAAGACACCTAGCGACATGTTGCATAATGTCCTTCTTCATCCGCCTCCACCAGAAATGCTGCTTCAAATCATGATACATCTTCGTCGCTCCTGGATGAATAGAATACCGAGAATTGTGTGCCTCTGCTAGAACCCTCTCCCTCAGGCCATCAACATCAGGAACACACAATCGGCCCTGGAGCCTCAGAACACTATCCTCGCCTAAGGTAACCTCCTTGGCCCTACCCTGGACCACCGTCTCCCGAAGCTGTGCCAGACATGGATCATCAAACTGTCGAGCCTTAATCTCTCCCAATAATGAAGACTGAGCAACCACGTGAGCTAAAACTCGACAAGGATCCAAAAGGTCCAATCTCACCAAGCGGTTGGCCAAGGACTGAATGTCCAAGGCAAAAGGTCTCTCCTCGGCTGCAATGTAGGCCAAGCTACCCATACTCGTTGCCCTCCTGCTCAAAGCCTCTGTTACTACATTCGCCTTGCCCGGGTGATACAGAATAGTGATATCATAGTCTTTCAACAACTCGAGCCACCTCCGCTGCCTCAAATTAAGGTCCCTCTACTTAAATAAATGTTGCAAACTACGGTGGTCAGTGTAGACCTCACAAGATACACCATACAAGTAGTTCCGCCAGATCTTCAAAGCATGAACAATCGCCGCCAGCTCCAAGTCGTGCACATGATAGTTCTTTTCATGAACCCTCAGCTGGCTTGAAGCATAAGCAATAACTCTGCCATCCTTCATCAACACATATCCCAACCCGACGCGGGAAGCGTCGCAATACACAGTATACATCCCAGACTCGGAAGGCAATGATAGAACTGGTGCAGGTTAATGCTGACTTGAGCTTCTGAAAGCTCGCCTCACACTCGTCGGACCACCGAAATGGGGCATTCTTCTGAGTCAATCTAGTCAATGGAGTTGCAATATAAGAGAATCCCTCCACGAATCGACTGTAATAGCCTGCTAGACCTAGAAAACTCCTGATCTCTGAAGCTGAAGTAGGACGCGGCCAACTCTAAACTGCCTCAATCTTCTGCGGATCAACCTTGATACCCTATACGGATACCACATGCCCAAAAAATGCCATAGACTCCAACCAGAACTCGCACTTAGAGAACTTAGCATATAACTTCTGCTCTGGCAAGGTCTGAAGCACAACTCTCAAATGCTGCTCGTACTCACCCAGGCTCCGTGAGTAGATCAAGATGTCATCGATGAATACAATGACGAAGGAGTCAATGTACGGCCTGAACACCCTATTCATCAAGTCCATAAATGTTGATGGGGCATTAGTCAAGCCAAAGGACATCACTAGAAACTCATAATGGCCACATCTAGTACGAAATGCAGTCTTCGGAACATCTGAAACCCGAATCTTCAACTAGAGATAACCCGATATCAAGTCAATCTTAGATAACACACGAGCACCTCGCAACTAATCAAACAAGTCATCAATGCGCGGCAGAGGATACTTGTTCTTAATGGTCACTTTATTCAACTGGCGATAATGAATGCACATCCGCATAGACTCATCCTTCTTCTTCACAAATAAGACTGGAGCACCCCACGGTGATACACTCGGCCTGATGAACCCCTTATCCAATAACTCCTCAAGTTGCCCCTTCAGCTCCTTAGGAGCCATACAATACGGGGAAATGGAAATAGGTTGAGTATCTGGAGCCAAATCAATACAAAAATCAATGTTCCGGTCTGGAGGCATGCCGGGTAGGTTTGAAGGAAATACATCTGGGAACTCTCGAACAACATGCACTGAATCAATGGTAGAAGACTCGGCGGTGGTGTCCCGCACATAAGCAAGGTAAGCCAAACACCCCTTTTCGACCATCTGCCGAGCCTTCATAAAGGAGATGACCCGGCTGAATGCACTAACTGAAGAACCTCTCCACTCCAACCTCGGCGACTCAGGCATGGCTAAGGTAACTATCTTGGCATGGCAATCCAACACAACATGATAAGGAGATAGTCAATCCATGCCCAAAATAACCTCGAAATCAACCATGTCGAACAATAACAGGTCGTCTCTGGTCTCAAGCCCACAGAAAGTAATCACACACGATCGGTAGACCCGATCTACCACCACAGAATCGCCCACATGAGTGGACACATACAAGGGAGAACCCAAGGACTCACGAGGAATATCCAGAAAATGGCCAAATAACGCTGAAACATATGAGTATGTAGACCCTAGGTCAAATAACACTGAATCCAATCTACCACAGACTGAAATAATACCTGTAACTACGGCGTCTGAGGCTACTGCGTCTGATCTGGCCGGAGTAGCATAGAATCTGGCTGTAGCACCTGAAGACTGAGCTCCCCCAGAACGAGCTGGAGCTGACTGACCCCCTCAGGACTAGCCTCCCCCTCTAGGACGGCCCCTACCAACCTGACCCTCACCTCTAGGCGGTCAAACTGCTGGTGCTGAAATCACAGGCTGGTGACTCTGTTGCACGGCCTTGCCCCGATAGCTGGGACAATCCCTCCTTATGTGGCCTAAGTTCCCACACTCGAAGCACCTCATATGTGACATATCCTGCTGTCCTGAAGAGTAAGACTCCCGAATGGCCGGAATGCGATGAGAATCATCTGACACAGCACTGAAATAGGAACTGGAGGATATCTGACGGCTGGAGTAATCACTGGGTGAACTATGGATGGCTGGAGGACGGCAGGAGCGCTCTGGAATGGCACTGAACTGAGGTCTCGCTGGAACACCCATAGGAGGTAGTGAAGGTGTTGCATATGAAGGCCTGCTGGACTGACCGCCTCCGAACTGACCCCTGCCCCTAGCTGGAGCACCCCTAAAATCACCTGTAAATCTGGCTCTCTTGCCCTGCTGACCCTACACCCTGATTCTCAGTCGGTATCCCTCAATCCGTCGAGCTATCGCGACTACAAGTTGGTACGGGGTACCCATCTCTACCTCTCTGGCCATAGAGATCCGAATACCTGGATGTAAGCCTTCCACGAACTGTCACACCCTCTCGGCATCAATGGCTAATATCATAAGAGCATGGTGGGATAACTTTGAAAATCTCGCCTCATAATCAGTCACAGACATCTGCCCCTACTCCAACCGCTCAAACTAACCCCGAAGCTCCTCCCTCTTAGAAGGTGGGATGTACCTGTCCAGAAATAGCTGAGTAAACTGACTCCAGGTGACCGAAGGAGAATCTTTTGGCCTGCTAAGAAGATATGACTGCCACCAGCGGCGAGCTCTGCCCTCTAGCTGAAATGTAGTGAAGTCGACCCCATGCGACTCCAAGATCCTCATGTTGTGCAGTCTATCCCTACACCTGTCGATGAAGTCCTGGGCATCCTCACACCGCTCACCCCCGAAGACTGGAGGGCGAAGTCGGGTCCATCTATCTAGCATCTTCTGATGGTCGCCCTCTATAACTGGCCTGGGCTTTGGCGCTGCTACTACAGGCTGAACCCCACCCACGAGAGGTGTACCCGGAGTGTGGTGTTCTGCTGCTACCTGTCCTGTGGCCTGAGCGGTAGGGGTCTGGACTCACCCTCCCGCCTGGGAAGTGGCAGGATCTGCTGGAAGTATGCCTGTCTGGGACATGGTGTCCATGAATCTCAACATACGAACCATGACCTCCTGGAAGTCGGGGGCTGTCATAAAGTCCGCTGGAGCGGGAGCTACTGGAGGCACCTCATCCTGCTCCTCAAAAGTAGGGTCCTCTGGCGGTACGACCGGTAAAGCTCTGGGAGACTGGGACGCCCTCGTCCCCTACCTCGGGCAGGTGCCCTCCCCCTGCCTCGACCACGACCTCGGGCGGTAGGGACAGCGGCATCATCCCCTACCTCAGGAACATCAGATGCACGCGTCCTCACCATCTGTAAGAGAATAAAAGAACAAATTTGAGTACATCATCGATTGCACGAGAGAATATGAATGAAGAGAAGTTTCCTAACACCCTATAGCCTCCTGAAGATAAGTACAAACGTCTCCGCGCCGATCCGCAAGACCCTACTGGGTCTGCCCGTGACTCGTGAGACTACGTGAACCTAGAGCTCTGATACCACGTTGTCACAACCCAAATCCTAACTCAGGTCGCGATGGCGCCCAACAACGGGGTTAGGCAAGCCAACATGAATGACACTACGTGTTACCCTTCCCATTTGGTTAATAATTCCAACGTCTACCAGTTTTAAGCAATTACTAGCATGATGATAGCCTCTGACATAAAATAAAATCATATGACACATGAGCCAAAAGATAAGCATATGTATAAATATACAGCCCAAAACCCAAAATATACGC
>ML350401.1:0-12931 GCA_005239505.1 Nicotiana paniculata | reverse complement strand
ATCAAGTCGTCTTGGCCCGACGACGGATCCCTTCGGCGGGGGTTCTTGAGGGTCCAAGTCAATTGATAAAAAAAAATCAGAAAATTTAGTGGACTCCTCCTGACGACGGATTTCGTAGGAAGTATTCTTGAGGGAGGTTAGTCCGAATAAAACACCAAAAAGATTTCTTTTGACCACGGTTCTTTTCCAAGAGTTTAGCTTGAACCGGGTATAGCTAGCTTCTTTTTTTTATTTATTATTGTAGGAATCCTTTGGGCAAGGTGCTGAATGATAAAATGCTACCCTTAGTGTGTTACACCCAAACACCGTGAATCCTAGAGTGTGACGCTTAGGCTCACCTGTTGACTCTTGTATAATGCCTCAATGGTGCATGTTGTAACTAACTTGAATGCTCAATGGAGTGTTTTGATGAACCAATTTGGATTGAATTATGTGCCATGTGTGTGTGAGGTGTTTTGCATCTATTCTATGTCTGCATTTGGTACCTACAACTTGTCCCGTGTGTGTACAAATCGAAATAGAAGTTTGTTTAGTCTTAGAAGAGATATAGGCATTTCTTTGTTAATCCAGACACAAATATATACCCACCTGAATATAATTAACCATAGTCAACCCCTTTGAGCTTATAAGCCTGTTTCTTTGATAACCACATTATGAACCATAACCAATTGTTTGAATAGCCTGTTTGTTTGAACCTGGTACTTCCCACAAGCACTTGAATTGTTAGCAGATATGTAAAAGTCAAAGTGTGGGGTGGTGGTTTGATCTGTAAGGAAAATCAAGGAAATAGAATGAAAAAAGCAAAAGTGAAGGCCACTTAGAAAAAAAGAAAAGAAAAAGAGGACAATAAATACATGTAGTCCTTGATAATTAGTGGCATGGGGTAATTATGAAGTAAAGCAGGGTGAAAGTTCTGGCCAAGCATGAAAATAGGCTGAATGTGAATGTAATTGTATTAAAAGTGCTTAGGGAAGTTAGTCACTATACCCAAAATGTATCCTACCTGTCCCTTAGCCTACAGTACAATCAAATAAAGACCTATTGATCTTAGACTGAATGAACTCAATTAGTGGAGTATTACACTACGGGCAAGCCTATGGAGTATCTGTGTGACATATGAATGTTCTTTTTGAGAGTGAGTGAATTCTTTCGATTAAAAAATCCTGTTTTTCTGACTATTATCTTGTATGGAACTACTCTCAATTGTGTGAAGTGAGGGCATATGATTTATGAGAAAGAGGTAAGTCTTGACCTCCTCGTAGTATTTCGAGGAAGTAAGATTATAGCAGGGCATGTGAGAGTCATTGCTTAAGGCATAAATATTACACTGCTAGGTGCGTTGCTTGTAAAACGTTTGTGGTGTGACACTGTAGGGGAGTGTTTGATGTAAAGAAACCTTGTAGGATATAGTGGATTGCTCGAGGTCTAGCATTGAATTAAGTGTGGGGTGTTGATAATATGATGAATTCACATAGTTTAGCATATATTTGTACTCTAACTTAATAAGGTTTCACGGTATTAAGTGAGTTAAATGATGATAAATTGGCTCTAATGGTGATTTTTGTGCTTCACAGGAGTTTAATAAGCTATTGAGGACTTATAACGGTGATCCGGACGAATTTGAAGAATAACAGACAATGGGGTAACTATGAAGTGATTTGAAGGCTGGAAATTTGTCAAGACAGTAGGAAACTCCACTAGCGCGGGCATTAGCGCGAGACTAGCGCGCCCGCGCTAGTCCAATGATCTGCCGGGCAGTGTTAAACTCCATTAGCGCGGGCTGTAGCGCGAGACTAGCGCGCCCGCGCTAGTCCTGACGAAAAGAAGACGCTGAGAAGGGTAATTTTCGGAGTTTGGGGCCAATCCACTTAACATATAAAAGGTTCAATTCGTCCAAAGGAGCAGATTATCTAGGTTTAGAATTTAGAATAAGAAAAGGCAAGGGCAAGAAACAAGGAGAGCAATTGGGCATCAATCCACATCTCCTTCTCTTGTAATTTTTATCATAGTCATGAATTCTTTTGTAGTTTTCATTATTGCTATGAGTAGCTAATTGTTTTAACCTAAGGTTTTGGTGGAACCCGTTGGAGAATGACGTTATTGTAATATTAATATAGTTTTGATTGGTTGCTAATCTCTATTTGTTCAACTATGTTCTTGTTGTAGTTAATTGAATGACCATCAATTAGCTGTGCCTATTTATTATGTATCTACTTGAAAGAGTGCATATTTAGGTAGTTGTTTGAACAACATCACTCCCGGTGTATAGACGAAGGTCATAACCGAGGGTTTAGAGGTTGGATTAGAGATAACGATACCCCGGGTGCAATCTAAAGTGAGCTGTAATGCAATCTAGCTAGCGTAACTTGAGAGATTGCGTCTAGTAAATTATCATAATTACTTGAGAGAGATTTATGGTAGCTGGAGTGTTCATGATTGAAAGGGACAACTAAATCAAACTATAGGAAGTATCCAAGAAAGAAGTTCACCAACGGGGGATACCATAACCTTAGACCTTTATCGCATCTGTTCGCATCTCAATATTAGTTATCTTTTAGTTTATTTAATTTCATTCAGTCGTAGTAGTAAAAATACTGAAAAAGTGATATTCATAATCTTTGGGAACTTGATTATTGAGAATTGAGTGGTCTAACGACAATAATTGATAGGTTAATTCCCTGTGGGATTCGACTCTGAGCTAGACACTCAGATATATTTGCAACACCTGTTTAATCTTTTTATAAGACACAATTGAGCGTGATCACGTGACATGCAATGGCATGAAACTATATCTAGAATAATTAAATCGACTATGGTAACATGGTAAATGCAGTAAAATAACACGCTATAATCAATTGAAATACACTGTTAATATTAAATAATTTTGCAGTATTGATATATATAAGTTAAATCGTTGTAAAAATAGGATAGTACGCACAATGTTCAAAAATCAGATTGAAATTAAAGAACTTTTTTCCTTTAATATAATTCCAACAGTAATTAATTGGTACCTCATCAACAGTATTAGCAGTCTGATCATATGCCAATTTGGGATAATAAGGAAGCTATTTTGGTCTGATTAAAGGTGAGAAAAATGAAGATCTCCAATTATTTAGAGTGCTTTGTTCCATCATTAGAGATCCTTCAACATAATCTAGGCCATCAATTGAGATCAAAATGTTCTTGGTCTTTTGTGAATTTTGAGAAATCTGCATATAGCATTCTCACCCATTTCACCTATAAAATAAAAATAAAAATAAAATAATTACAGGAAAATTGATATGGTAAACATTGATAGATGAGATGGTAAAGATGATATTTAATATGCAATCACTGGTTAAAATATACTAAAGGGCAACCCGATACATTAAGCTCACGCTATACACGGGATCCGGGAAAGCACCGGACCACGATATGTCGCATTTTCCTCCGATGTAACAAGAAGCTCTAACTTAACTATGAATTATAATCAGGTATCATGTTCCCCGGTCTTGGCTGTAGTTATAATGAAAAATAAGATGCTTATTCAGAGCACACTCAGATCATCCAGTTTTCTACTATAGATATCATATGAGTGCCACAATATGTCAGCGATTCATACAGATTTCTAATATATTCATTTGGGCATGAAACAATGAGCTCTCCTAGAAGGACCAACTCTGATCCCACTGTATTTTATTTGTCAGCAACTAGCCACAACCCTTGTTGGTCTTCTAATTAGAACTTAAAAGTCAACTAATATAGTTTAGGGTTGTAATGGAATGGTCGGAACTTGAAATACATTCATTTTTAATCAGAATTCACCATTGCCGATTGCCATCGGTCATCGCTCGTGGTAGCTGATGGCTTTTGTCAATGAAACGGCGGAACGTCGTGCAAGTAGTGCCGCTAGGTGCAACACGCATGGGGCTAAGTTCAGAGTTGAGGCTGAGTTAGCCAAGTCAGTAAGTTATCTTAAAGAGTTCATCCAAATAGTCGCTCACCTAATCTCTTAAACTATAAATAGCCGAGATATATATTAAATCTGACACACTATTGCATAAATAACCCATTTTTGGGCTTTCGTTTAATTTTTGTCCCTCGATACTCCAGTTAGCTAAATTTGTCCGCAAAGAGAAATTTAAAGACAAAATTTAGCCCACCCAGCTAAATAAGACAGAATTTAAAGAGTACCTAAAAAAAGATCACGTGATGGAAAATAATCCGAGGTAAAGAGTTTCGAATATTGGATGGTTAAATTGAAAAAAAAAAAAAAAGAAAAAAAAAGAAGAAAGGGTCAACTACTTCTGCGGTATTGGGTCATGTAAACGCGCCAACACGTTATGGAGTATGCTGAGGATGTTGGGATTGTTAGCTGCAATTTGTCTACTACAAAAATAAATTTTCTACGTCCACAATGAGAATGACAGATTTACCCTTGCTATATTAATAACAGATTTACCCTTGCTATATTTGACTTATTTTTCTTTATAGCACGTACACCTTCCATCTCAAATTAACAGTCGTGATTATTAAAAATAGTTTTCTCAAATTATTTGTTATTTTAGAAGTTCAAGACAAAACTGATTATTTTTTTTTTACTCTTAATAATAATTGTTCTTAAAAGATGAAGATAACACATAAATATAATAAATATTCAATGAAGAGAAATTATCTTATGATATAAATAAAGGTAGAATAGTCTAATCCCTTTTTTAATTAATATTTTTTAAAAGCGTGTAAAATAAAAATACGATACAAATACGAGACAAAGGGACTAGTAGTTGATGAATTTATAATATCTTTCTTCTAGTATTCATTAAATGTGCAATTGGGATTTGGGGGTTGGTTAGTTGCAAAATAAATGAAGTGAAAACAAATACGTTTAGTACGGTTTGGTGGAAACACGTCAACACGTCATCAAGTATGCTCATGATATTGGGATTGCTAGTTGCACTTGTAAGGCCTGGCACACAAAATATTTCATATTCATACATAGTTTGAGGAAGGGCAACAGTTAAAGGTGAATCCAAATTTTGAGGGTGGTAAAATACATGAACGGATTACTCAACCAATGTCCCTATATAGCTTTTGAGCTTTAGGGTTCAAAGTAAAATATCTGATTGTTTTCAACATATTAATATATATTTAGAATTTTTGTCGAAGTTAACAGGGTCCAGTGACTCCTCCATTCCTAATATAGGTCCGCCTCTGGCTGCACCCCAAGAGAGTGACATAGGCAGTGGTGTGCAATATAGATAGCCTACCCCTACTGCAAGAACTAGTGACTGCTTCCGTGGCTCGAATTTATAACATATAGGCCACACAAAAACAACTTTATTATTGTTCAATTCGCTAACCGTCTTTGCTGCATTTGTTTTCTAACTATTTCCTTCAGTCCTTTTAATTGTCGTAGTTATTTTAAAAAATTGACCTAAAATATTTATTATTTTACGAACTAAAAAAGAGCAATTATTAATTTTTTTCACCTTCACCCCTAATAAATGTTGATAGAGACCAATTTAGTGAAAATAAGAGCAATAAATAACAAATTAAGATTAAAAACAAAATAAAAATAATTTAGTCAAATTATAATTTTAATTAATATTTTTTTAAGGATCGTGAAAAGGTTAAAAATGACAAGTAAAAGAAATTAGGCAGTATATATTTTTCCATCGACGAGGTCGAATGACTGATTCACCCCTCTATATTTGGCTTAATTTTTCTCTAAGTTCTTTCTTTTAGTGTTCATTAAATGTGCAATTGCCAATTGGGGGTTGGTTACAAATAATTAAAGTGGAAACAAGTACTCGTAGTACGGTTCGTTGGAAAATTCATTATAAACGTTCTATATTTGGCTCTTGAAGAAACTTAGCTCAAAGTAATAATATAATACAAAAAAATAAATAAGAATATAGGGAGCAAGAGATGAGAGATTCTTCTTTCTTTCATGTATTCAAGTGTTCAAGTGTATACAATATCACTTCATCCTCTATTTATAGTATTGTATAGAGGTATGCAAAAGAATGTCATAAACATGACATTAAACATTTGAGATCATGGAGGAAGATCATGAGGAAGTTATTGAGGTATGAGAGTTACAACCATAATGGTAAGAAGTAGTGGGGGGTTAATGGAGAAGAGTAGTGTGAGTTATATTTGATTAGTGGACATCCATATAATATGTATTTTATTACACTCCTTCTTAGATATCCACAGATAATGTGTCTCGTTAAAACCTTACTAAGAAAAAATCACGTGGGAAAAAATCTTAGTGAAGGAAAAAGAATACACATATCTTGTAACACACATTATTTGCTGCCTCATTAAAAACCTAGCAAGTAAAACTCATTGGGACAAAACATGTGCTAAAGGAAAAATAGTACAACGCGTGTTTGTCTCCCCCTGATGAAAACATCATTTTATTTCTTGAAGGCAATGTATTTTAATCGTGTATTTCATATTCTCAAACATTGAGGTTGACAATGCCTTAGTGAACAGATCAACGAAATTATCACATGAACAAATTTGTTGAATATCAATTTCACCATTCTGTTGAAGATCATGCGTCTGAAAATTTTGCTTTATTATGTTTGCTTCGGTATATCCTTCTTTCAGTTGAGTTTGCAAACAACATCATCTTCAATATTATTGGAATCTTCTCTTCAAAGAAAAGTCACACATATATTGTGTGTTGAGTCACTTGCTTTATCAGTTGCTAGTATATTGACGTGACTTGAATAAGTATTGGAATGGCTTGTATATTGACATGACTTGAATCAGTTATTATGTTTGCTTCGATATATCCTTCTTTCAGTTGAGTTATGCAAACAACATCATCTTCAATATTATTGGAATCTTCTCTTCAAAGAAAAGTCACACATATATTGTGTGTTGAGTCACTTGCTTTATCAGTTGCTAGTATATTGATATGACTTGAATAAGTAACAACAATTGTCTGTCTTGTGAATTAATAATATGTCAGTACCCCCACATACAAATAGATTGTTTGAAGAATGATCTTCAAAAAATTCTTGCATCTGCATAACCAACAAAACCTTGACAATATTTGCTAGAATAAATAAATCTATATCAAAGACTTCTTTTTTCAACATAATTCTAATAATATTCCAGTATCTTTATATAAAAAAAATTAAACTATATCTCGCTAGAATATTGTTATACTCATGGTTCTAACAAGATACATAATGCATCGATTTCAATTGACACAAGCTCTAATCCACATAAGGATTTACTGAAGCTTTATTTAATGAATTTCTTGGGAACCTTAATATGCTTCAGAACAGTTCAAATCCTTCAATAATTTTTATATACGCATATCAAATTTATCAGGTATTGCCAGACATCTGAAAGCAACTGTATTCACCAAAAGGGAACATGTTTTCATATAATCAATGCGGGGATATTTACGTAAAATCTTGTGTCACCCCACTGACTTTATACTTTCAGGTGTTGGGACTATCAATCCAAAACTTCACGTTTTCCAAGTAAAGTCAATCTTGATTGCGTATTTTTTATTGACCAATCATTTATCTGTCAAAATTTCATGACAGATTTGTGCTCAAGATCCTCGTCAATATTAAAAATATTGAGCGCTAAATTATATCAATAATATCATCGATGATCATTTTACATCGGCTCCATCATCACACAATAAAGACATAACTTATCGAGATCTCATTATTTTCAGGTACCTGAGCCTCTTCCATGAGGTCTTATAACGTGTTATGTCATGGTGCTCTTACAGAGCACTTGCCTTCTTAGTATGACCATCTTTATCAATTGCTCCTCTCCTTCTTCAAGGAGTTTTATCTTTGGAACCGACTAGTCTATTACGCTTCATATGTTCCATAGACTATGTCCATCATGGACTTTATTCTAATTGGAGCATTAGCTGCTGAAATATGACATTTAGTTGGATCAACAAATGCGTCTGGCAATATTTTACAAATGAATTATCACTTGAACTTCTAGTTCACATAAGTTCACATTTCCTTGTACAAGGATCTAGATGTATTCATAATTATTCATTCCACATATCACTTTTTCAGCTGCCCATTTTCTCCCCCTAATATTAGGATCACAACACATTTTCCAACCTTATTTGGGAACCCATCTTTGTGCATCGTGGTGGAACAATTAAATCATATAGAACATCCATATTTCTAGATGAAAATTATTTGGTTCCTCACCCTGAACCGATTGTGATAGGGAGAATTTATCATAACTTGGCTAGATGCGTACAAGTGCTGCTGTATGTTAAATAATACATCTCATAACCAATGATTTATTTATAATTGGAGGCATACAATTTCTGCTAAACCAAGTTGGCTTTAAGCCAGCAATATCAAGATAAATTATCATAGTTTATATTCTGGAACTGCGCTCTAATAATTTGAGCAATCAACCTTGCAAAATGCACACTACAAGTTGTTAACAAACGCACATGTGACTATACAATAGATGCATCTTTTAAAATCATATTATAGTAAACGATCCACATGGCAGGTGACTGCCCATATATATATATATATATATATATATATATATATGGGCAGTCACCNATATATATATATATATATATATATATATATATATATATATATATATATATATATATATATATATATATACCACATTTTATTCGTTCCAGATATCAAGGAATTCAATTCCAACCGTAACTGGTATATCATGAGATGAGCAGCACAAGAGAGTTCTTGAAGAATCTTCTATTTCTTCAATATATGCCGATGTGAATTCTCAACTAATTTATCATAATTGAACCGGGATGGCCAACTGGTCATGCCAACTAATATTTGTTTCAGTAAATATTTAATTTACTATGGCATGTGATTCCATCATCATGCTTATACATTTGTAATACAAATAGAAGAAAATCGGGTAACCTTTCATATTTACCCGGTATGATTATAGTAATATGAAGATATTCAATATTCCTTTCATTTATAGTCTCAAATGCCAACCACTTTGGCTAATATGTTTGAAACTCAAAAAGTTTCTTTTGAGACTTACTACAATGTCATGGACAATTTCATTTATCCGGGTAGTAACAAATCAGTCTTCTGGAGCTCTTAACTGCTTTTGTACTACAAGATCTTTTGTCAATCCATCCATATGGTGAATGTCTCCGTTACGAAGAAAATCATTTTATAGTAATTGTCATGGTCAAAATTATCATAAGCAAAATCATCTATTTCTTAATTTTGCCTTTAATAACTTTTTATAAGACATAACAATATTTTTAGCGTACCTCATGTACGCGACAAATGACATATTCAACCATGCATGAACACGTCCTTGTTCATAAATTTTATCACATATATATTTCCACATTCACTTTCACGAATGAGTATGCATTTACAATGCTTATCACAAATCACATTTTCAACGAATGGAATATAATAATGTGAATGTGTCTCGTATTAACAGAACACATTGATATATATATTCCTTCAATTTTGAAGGATTATTTTGAGAACCCTTACTGTTCTCCTTTTTACATTTGCCATAATGGTGACTGTATTATTTTGGTCTTTGGCACACCCACGTTCATTGGTGAACCACTTGTCTTCATTTAGACTTATTATTGTCACGACCCAAATTCCCAATCCTCGGGATCGTGATGGCGCCTAACACCATACTTTCCAGGCAAACCAATGTTAGAAATTAATTAATCTTTCCTTTTACAAGTTTACTTACACATAATAGAACAATTTAAAAATGAATAGTGAATATAATATTTTCCACTAAATAACTTCATGAATAATAAAAAAAAATCAATACTTAAGCTGAACCACGAGCTAAATAAGACTACCCCAGGGTCCGGTGTCACAATTCACAAACTACTAAAAATACTACAAATAATGGTCTGAAAGAATATATCTCTATTTTGAAAGAAATAAAACAATGTCTATAAAGTAAAGAGAAGACTCCAGGAATCTGCGCATGCCAGCAGATCTACCTCGTGTCTCCGAGTAATGATGACGGCTACTAAAATCTCCTAACTCTGACATGTACCTAGATCTGCACAAAAGAGTGCAAAGTGTAGTATCAGTACAACCTACCCCATGTAATGAGTAAGTGCCGAACCTAGCCTCGACAAAGTAGTGACGAAGCTACGACGGGGCATTTATAACATAACCTGTGACAATATATAATAAAGCAGGGAAGAAACTCTAACCTAAATAAAAACAATAAACTGTAACAATAAATAAAATAACTCAGTTGCCTTTACCAGGTCTCAGCTATAACTAAATTCTCACACAGTTTCACAATTTCCAAAACTCTCTTTTTGAAATAACCATAACCGTAAAATATGAAAAATAGTGAAGTAAAACAGTAGTTTTTCCAAACTTTTGTATTCAAAAACAGCAAAATATAAGTCTCCTCCCTTATTTCTCCTTGTTGCGCCGTGCAACCCGCTCCCACCTGTCCACCCTTATTGCTCCTCCCTATATTTATATCACTCTTATTTCTCCTGTTGCGGCGTGCAACCCGATCCCACCTATCCACCCTTATCACTCCTAGTTGCGACGTGCAACCCGCTCCCACCAGAGATATCATATCAGTTTATTTACGAAAACTTTCACAATTCAGACCAAGCCTTTCACAATATTTTTGTATCAACAATTGTAAACAGAAGCTGTAAAGCTCATAAACTTCATCTATTATCATTTCACAATGAAACCAAGCGGAAATTATATACGTATCGTAACACTGACATTCCAGTTCAATCCTTATGTAACACAACAAATTCAAGAGAACAACCAACACTTCCAAAATACTTGAAACAATACTTAACAATAAGTTAACGAATCCAAATAGACATATAAGCATCAATGCTCATGAAACAATTAAGCCCGGAAGCAAATAATTAGAAACGGGGAAATGGATCAAGTTAAGAAGATAATTTGGGGGTGCATAGATACTCGTCACCTCGCCTATACACCACACACATGCAATTTCACATAGCAGTTAAGTTGGGGATTCCTATTCCCTCAAGTCAAGGTTAAACCAAGCACTTACCTCAAATTCACAGGCCACTCACTGCTCAATTATAATTTTTTCTTTAGAATTTTTCTCTAACCCGCTCGAATCTAATCATAATTAGATCAATATCATTAATTTATGCTAAAGGAACTAACTTACTGAAAAATTATGGTTTTCCTAGGTTTTCTAAATAAAAGTTAAAAATCGATCCCGGGCCCGCTTAGTCCAAACTCGTGGTTCGGACCAAGTTCTGTTTACCCATTCACCCATGAGCCCGAATATGCAATTAGTTTCGACATATGATCCTAATTCGAGGTCAAAATTCGATTTTTACAAAATTCTCTAATTCTACCCAAACTCCCAATTTCTACCATAAAAATTCTTGATTTCTGATTGAAAAGTGATGAAAAATATTGGGTAATTGAAAGGGAAGAGTTTAGAATTGTTTACCAACATTTTGGGGATGAACTTGTGGGTTGAAAATCGCCTCTAGGCCTTTTTAGTTCGAAAAATATGAAGAAAAGGGGTTGAGTTCTAATTAAAGTGAACTCACTGCCCGACCCTCGCACCTGCGGTGCTTGGGCCGCATCTGCGCATCCGCACGTGCGGACAGGGTGTCGCGCCCCCTCTTTCCTCGCGGAGATCGGGTTTATGACATTCGGTTGGGATAACTCTTTCCTTTTGGGAAAATGGTTTGTGTTTTTGAGAGTCGCCACCTAACGATTTTTAAAAGTGCGTAGGATACCAAAGGGGTTCATTTATAACTACGTTGTTAACCAGAGATAGGGTAAGGGCTTGAAATTATCCTAAGGGGAAGGTGTTAGGTACCCCTCAAGATCCACAAGTATGGTTCCCGGCCAAACAGCTTTTGTGAATTTGTACGGCTTAACAAACAAACAAATAAAGGCTCAAATAAGAGGGGATTTAAGTCTTAAGCATGCAGATGTTTGAAACTAGTAAAGAAGGTTAGATTTTGAAAGGATTACGATCTAAGCATATAAAGGGTATCCTAGGTTTATAATAATATGGATCACAACATTACAATACCCGGTAATCACTCCTCAAAGAGGAGCTACACCTGGTATTAGCGTACCAGTCATCACATTCATATTCTACGCTTTCCCACCTCGTGAAAGTAACTAAATCGAGTGTTGGTCTCGACTTCGATCGCATGATGTTACCCATCCCTTCCTATCAGTCGCGGAGGAATTTAGGACTTCTATCATATAAGGGATGTTCTAGGCAAACCCTCAGGTTTGAAGGAAAAATACTAAGGCGACAGATAAGAGCATGTAGGACTACAATTAGGGGGAAACATAGAAAAGCAGAGAAAAGGCACAAGTACCTCCACACATAGTACACATAAACAACATGACTCATACACAGTTAAGGTCCAGATCCTAAGCATGGTATCTAAGTGATAACACAGAGACAGATTGATTGCATAACTCAGAGAGGAAGTCTTAATCAGGCTTGCCTACTGGATTTAAACATGCTGACAGTTGAACACTAATCACAAAGGACAGTTCTGGTTTTATTTCTTTATGGCTGATTATCTAAGACTTGCCTAGGCGGGGGACAGTGTATATTAATTATCTGAATTGTTAGAAGGACTGTTGCAAATTACTAACTACACATGCTGTTCTAGATTGTTCAGAACATAGAATTGTTGCCAGTTGTTTTAGAGAAACTAAGTGAAGTGTTTTATACCTTTTACATGCACCAGTAGTTAGACTAGGTATTGTTAATTGAGTATGAATGAAATACAAAACAAAGGGATCTCAACCCAAATAATCTAAAAATTTACTTAGTTGCCTAAATTTCATTTACTTTTTGTATATTTAATTTTTTGTTTTTTTTATTTTTCTGCACCACCCACCCCTACCCCTACCACCCCGCCCCCTTCAAAAAAAATATTTTT
>MDKI01167096.1:0-23021 GCA_005239505.1 Nicotiana paniculata | reverse complement strand
TCTTCCCCTCCCCTCCCCCCTTATGGACTATACTTTCTTCAAAATTTTAATTATTTTTTTTCAAAATCAAAGGAATTAATGTATTACTTTACTTTTTTACACGAGAACGTTCAAGTTTGAGCTCGATAACTAAAAAGAAAATACTTTTTATGTTGAAAAAGAAAGTATCTTTTCAACAACATGAAAAACATTTACTTATTTTATTGAATGAAAGAAAATACATTTTCTACATCATGAAAAGAAAACACTCAGTTTATTCAAATGAAAGAGAACATTCTTTCTACACCATGAAAAGATAGTATTCGTTTTGTTGAAATGAAAGAAAATACTTTTTCTACATCATGAAAAAAAATACTCGTTTTGTTTAAATGAAAGAAAATTATTTTTCTACATCATTAATAGAAGTACTCGTTTTGTTAAAATGAAAGAAAATAAGTTTTCTACATCAAGAAAAAAAAATACTTAGTTTGTTGAAATGAAAAAATATATTTTTTCTACATCATGAAAAGAAAGTAGTAGTTTTGTTGAAATAAAAGAAAATACTTTTTCCACCTCATGAAAAGAAAAAAATTGTTTTGTTGAAATGAAAGAAATCACTTTTTATACATCATGAAAAGAAAGTACTCGTTTTGTTGAAATGAAGAAAATACTTTTTCTACATCATGAAAAGAAATAATTGTTTGTTAAAATGAAAGAAAATGTTTTTTCTACATCAGGAAAAAAAAATACTTAATTTGTTGAAATGAAAAAAAAAGAAATTCTACATCATGAAAAGAAAGTACTCATTTTGTTAAAATAAAAGAAAATAATTTTCTACATCATGAAAAGAAAGTACTCATTTTAGTAGGAAAAAAAAATAATTAGTTCTTTGAAATGAAAGAAAATACTTTTTCTACATCATGAAAAAAGTACTCTTTTTGTTGAAATGAAAGAATATTTTTTTCTACATCATGAAAAGAATATACCCAATTTGTTGAAATAATAAAAAAAAAGATTATATTTATAATATAAAAAGAAAGTACTCTTAATAATATTTATATATAAGGTGGGTGGTGGGCAAAGTTAGGGTGGGTGGTGTGTTTGGGGGGTAGGGTTGGAGTGGTTGGGGTGGATAAGGTAGGGGTGATTAGGGGGTGGATGGATGGGGAGGTTTGGTGGGGGTTGGCGGGGATGAGGAATAAGGTGGAGAAGGTTAAAAAGAATTTTGAAAAATATTTTTCTCCAATTGGAGAAAAATGAGTTCATGAGGAAATTATTTCCAAAATATTTAAGCCAACCAAACATGAAAAAATTGAAAATTATTTTTCGAAAAATATTTTTCTTCATTTTATTTAGTTACGGAATCAAACAAATTCATATGACACAAGGGACGCATGTGATCAGTGTATAGGGTAAAATTGATTTATATTAAATGCTCGAATGATGGCGTGAACCGGAGGCAGACGGAAGATAAATCAAGTGGAAATCAAGACCAAGGACAACAACTTCGGTTGGTATCGGGTAGATCCCAAAGGGAACGCGATCAACGGGAGCTAATAAATATAAGAATATTCTCAGTATTAAATATGCAGTCGTTGCAGAGAGTTTTGGCATTCATGGCTTGCCGTTACATATCCATCAATGACCTCCAATTATTGTCATTTAAGAAAGGATTGATCCTAAGATCTTGTTCCATAGGTATCGCTATAAATAGTAGCTTGAACAACCATTGTGGGACACGAATCTCAGAAAAATTGTATTCTACATTTTATTCTCAAGTCAAATAATATAACTTTATTTTCTGTCTAGTACTGTTCTTATGACTCTCTTAGGAAGCCTTGCTCCCGGAACCATGCTTGCCATTTTCTTCGATTTCAACGCTAAGTCTTATTTTTCATTTAATTTATTTATCATTTTGGGATCAAATCAGTTAACTTGTCTATAAACCACGCAACAAAATTCAATTGTACCATTTTATGGGTAAATAGTTTGGCATCCACCGTGGGGCTTAGACAACTGTGTAATTGAGCTTATCCTTGCATCTATTACTAACTTGTTAGATTCTTTGTTGTATAGAAAAAATAGGTAAAAAGGCAGCTAATGATGTCGACATCACACACAATGTTGAGGCACAAGGAAATGTGCATCAGCCTGAGGATTCAATCAGTGACACCCGCAACTAAGGGGACGTAGTGACTCCGGTACATGGCAGGAAATATCCCCGACATGTGCGAGAGAAAAATCCTGATGATGTTGAGGACGAACACGTTACAGATACAGTAAGGATCTTGAGAGAGCAGCAAAAGGCCATCCGTGGGCCATCTCTCAAGGCATGACCAGGTCATGACAAAACCAAAGCATGTATTGTTAGGCGCTTCCAACAACGCGAATGGAAGATGCCTTGTTCCTCCTTGAGCTCCCCCAATTCAAACAGCTCAAACAGTTGAAAACAACACCACGGGGAGTGAGGTCGACTTCGACAGAACCGGGGGGATTAGCGACGGATCTGGTAACGACAACAGCAATGATCCCGTCAAACCGAACTCGTGACATTTATGAGTGAAATGAACGAGCGGATGGATTAGAACGTGAAAGAGTTCCACGCTCGAATGGACCAAATTCTGGGTGCACCACCAGTGTTGAAGGGCCTGGACTCAAAAAATCACACCCAATTGTCATTCAAACCGAGACCAGAATTGATTCTGAAATGGTTCAAAATGCCAGACATACCGAAGTATGATGGGAGTTCAGACCTCAGGAACACATCACAACTTATACAACGGCGGTGAAAGGAAACGACTTGGCCCATCATGAGATTCAGTCGGTCCTGCTGAAGAGGGCCATGACATGGTATTCACTCCTACCCGAACACTCAATAGATTCCTTTGTGATGTTGCAGATTCTTTAATCAAGGCCTATGTCAGGGCCAGAAAGGTCCATGATCGGAAGGTGGACATGTTCAGAATTTTTCAAGGAGAGTCTCAATTTCTCAAGTTCCAAAAAGAAAGGATATTGTTACAGGTCGTGCCAGATGAATTGATAGATGATACATTTACTAAAGGGTTGAACCCGAGGATCTCCGACACCTCCCAAAAGCTAAAAGAAAAGTTGCTTGAGTTCCAAGCAACCACATGGAAGGATGTCCATAACCGTTATGAATATTAGCTCGAGTTACGACATCAACCAAGGGTCAGGATCATGAAAAGAATAAGGATAATTCAAAAGATGATTTTCATATAGATCGGAGATCTTCTAAGGGTCGATTCTTGTCCTATGATAGCAAAGGGTTCCGGTCAGCAGATAGGTTTGCCTCCGATAAAAGATCTGACTGCAACTGAAACAATAGGTCGTTGCAGGACAAAGAGGTATCAAGTTCTCAAAATTCCACTTATCCCAAGCTGTTAGAGTATAATTTCAACGTTAGCATAGTGGAGCTGGTATCAATAATGAGAAACATCTAGTAAGCACGGTTAGCGAGGCCGATCAGATCTGATCCCAGTGAGAGGGATCCTAATTTATGGTGTGAATGTCATGGAACTCATGGCCACCAAATTGGGGACGGTCAACATCTGTGCGAATAGGTGGTAACGCTGTTGAAGAATGGCCATCTTAGGTAATTCTTAAGCAATTGGGCCAAGAAAAATTACGACCGCAACCGAGACAGTGCAGAACCCTCAAAGATAGGGGAAGGCCCTCCTCTACTAACTATCAACATGATTTTCTAGGGTAACGAGATCAACGATGGAACTTTCTCGGCAGCCAAGAAGATAAAGGTATCAGTGACTCATAGAAAGAGACTTTAGGAAGTCGCCGAAGACAACATTACCTTCATAGAAGAAGACGCCAATAGACTTCTCTACCGTACAATGATGCCCTGGTAGTTTCTCTTAATATTCTAGATTTCAAAATTAAACGTGTTTTGGTTGACCCAAGAAGTTCGCAAAGAGAGTCTGAATTGCTCAGGTTCCAGAAAGAAAGGATATTGTTACAGGTCGTACCAGATGAATGGACAACTGAGGCATTTACTGAGGGGTTGAACCCGAGGAGCTCCGACACCTCCCAAAAGCTGAAAGAAAGGCTGCTCGAGTTTCAAGCAACCACATGGTCGGATGTCAATAACCGTTATGAATCAAAATAAGGATAGAAGATGATCAACTCGAGTTCCCGACATCAACCAAGGGTCGGGATCGAGAAAAGAATAGGGACAAATCAAAAGATGATTTTGATGTAGACCAGCGATCTACTAAGGGTCGATTCTTGCCCTATGAGAGCAAAGGATTCCAGTCAGCAGATAGGCTTGTCTCCGATAAAAGAACTGATCGCGGTCGAAACAATAGGTCGTTGCAGGACAAAGAGCTATCGAGTTCTCGAAGTTCCACTTATCCCAGGCTATTAGAGTATAATTTAAATGTTAGCATAGTGGAGCTGGTATCGATAATGAGAAACATCAAGGAAGCACGGTTAGAAAAGCCAATCAGATCTAATCCTAGCGAGAGGGATCTTAATTTATGGTGTGAATATCATGGAACTCACGGCCACCAAACTGGGGACTGCCGATATCTGCGCGAGGAGGTGGTAACGCTGTTGAAGAATGGCCATCTCAGGGAATTCTTAAGCAATCCGGCCAAGAACAATTACCATTGTAGCCGAGACAATGCAGAACTCTGAAAGACAGGCGAAGACCCTCATCGACTAACTAGCAACATGATTTTCTAGGGTAACGAGATCAACGATGTAATTTTCTCGGCAGCCAAGAAGACAAAGGTATCAGTGACTCATAGAAAGAGACTCTAGGAAGTCGCCGAAGACAAAATTACGTTTACAGAAGAAGACGTCGATAGACTTCTTGTACGATGCCCTAGTAGTTTCTCTTAATGTTCTGGATTTCAAAATTAAACGTGTTTTGGTTGACCCAGGAATTTTAGCCGAGAAATTAGAGCGTGACTCATCTCAAAAGGTATTATTCCCCATGGATCTTTCTTATACTAAAAGTATGTGCTGCACTATTTTTCCCTTCGACTAGTTTTTGTCCCAATTGGATTTTTCTAGCAAGGTTTTTAACGAGGAAACAATGGAAAGCATACTACGAAGGAAACATCATCAACAACGTTAAAACCTTTAAATGAAAAGGCACTAAAAAAACAAGCCACTATGGGATGGTTAAAGAATCTTTAGCTCGATGGCAAAGTTCCTAATGGGAAACGAAGCTTGCCATCAGAACAAAGATTATTCAAGTGTTCGCAAGTGTTTTTCCTTAGAGTAGCAAGACTTCCGGTGTTCCAATTCTCATACTTCGCATTCGAACATTGGAGGAAACAGTACGAGAATGAGGCAATATGATTTCCACAAAAGTCGGGACTGCAAAACCCGGCAGCAATAATTTCTCATCGGGACCAGAGACTGCACAGCTAGTCCCATAAAATAACTTGTACAAGTTAGCCACATATAATGGCAATTTCTTTTTTTTAGTAAACGAATGCTTGTTTACTTAGAATACATAAGGAATAAAAATTAATTTTTTTAATTTTTATCTTGTTTCTTGTCCAAACGATGAACTGATTTTATAATTTGAAAGTTAACGAAAAACTTCAAATGGCAGTGCCAGAATGAACAGGAGACATCCTCTTCAAGAGAACCGTAAATATAAGAGGGCCCTCTTTAATGAAACGCTCATAGTAAAGGGTTGGTTCCAGAAGAGTGTATGCCAAGAACCTAAAAGCTATCGGAAGAAAACACACCTGAAGCCTTACTTAATTCGACGCAAAACGAATGAACTTTGAGCAATGATTAAACAAAAGGTCATTTTCATTTATCAGACACGCCAATCGGCATAAGTACAAAAATACAAAAGAAAAGAAAGCAAAAAGGTTACACTTCGTCGCCACCGGAGCTCAGAGGAACAGAGGCATCTACGCCCCGGGGAGAAATAGGCGGATCTGCCGCTGGCATAGGATCTTGGCCTTCATCATTATTCTCTTCAAGTTCCTCCTCGATTCTCAAAAACTTGGAACGGGCACTAGAAGAGTCGGTTGTATCAAGTTGAGCCATAATACATTCTCGAGCAGTTAACTTCATTGTTCGGGCCTTGGCGATCTCATCGTCGATATTAATAACTCCAACTTTGGCCTATTTCAAGGTTTTACTCCTCATATGGTAAATAAAGTATGTTTTTTCAATAATGAGGGAATCCCCTTTGGTGCTGAAGTTTTGCTTTAAGCCCATCAACCTCAGTCAAAAGGCCATCCCGCCCATGAACCTTATTTTGTTCCAAGATCTTCTTATACCTATCTTCCATCCGGGCCCGCTTCTCCTTGGCAGCAGCAACCTTTTCAGCTTTGGAGTACAAAGTTTCCTCCAAATTATTTGCTCATTCAATGGAGGAAGACTCGTGATCGGTAGAAACGAGAGAAGCATCTTGAGATTCAGCCCACCTAGCCTTTGCATCCTGAAGTTTTGCATGTAGTTGAGTGGCTTCTTAATTGTAATCCATCACCTCTTGCTCACTCTGTTACAATCGAGCCTCAAGCTCGACCGCTTCAGCAGCCTTCGCATCTAGCATTGGGAGGCGCACGACGAGTTGATTCTTCTCGGCCAACAATTGATCCCACTCGGACGTAAGTCCCTCTTTGTCAAGGATCAATCTCTAAAGGCCTTCAAAAGCAAGGAATTTGGCCTGCTAAACAAAGATCAAAGTGAGAAACCCTGTTGTAACAAGACAAATCAAAATAAGAAGTAAAAGAATAAGTACAGTACCGTTTATGCATTGTACATGGTGTTATTCAACATACACTCCCCTTAAAGAGAGTGTATTTTCTTCTTATCTTGGCTTCAGATAGTTGACGAGTTCCACTGGCCTGGATAGCAAGTGGCACTCCTTTGAGATTAAGAGAGAGGCGCTCATCCTCCCTTGGGGATCTGCATAAGGGGGTGAATAGTTGTGCCCCAAATTCCCATGGTCAGGGAACTGGGAAGGAAGGACATCCTCCTCTCGGGCGTCTGTGGCTAGGGGATGATGAAGGCACAATTGGTGTAGAGGGAGATGAATCTGATGGTAATGTAGGTTGAGAAGCAGTTGCGGAAAAGGCAATGTTATTTGTTGGTTGCTCACCAACCAAAGGTAGAAGAGGCCCGATATTCGACCTCATAGGACCGGAAGCAACAACTGGGACATGAAATGGAGAATAAGCATTGTCACGACCCAAAAATCACAGGTCATGATGGAACCTAACTTGACCTGCTAGGTAATCCAATTAACAAAAAAAACTAAATAAAATTATAGAAAATTTAATTAGTATTTATCTGAAATGTTACAAACTCTTCCCAAGAACTGGTAGTACGACTCATGAGCTTCTAAGACTTAGAATATAGAAAGCTGGTATGAATAAATACACATTCTATTTGAAAACTACATGAACAGATTAATAATGTCTAACACTACCAAGGACAAGTGGCAGCTTCTATAGAGAATGCACGAACAATTTCTGAGTTAGCTCCCTACTTCTTCAGTAGCTCCGCTCCAACAGTCTGCACAGAGTGTGCAGAAGTGCAGTATCAGTATAATTGACCCCATGTACTGGTAAGTATCTTGACTAACCCCGTCGAAGTAGTGACGAGATTTTAGTTAAAAGATACTCATTAATAAACACTATAATGTTAACTAGTAATAGAACCAAAAAGCAGAATAATAGAATAGAGTACCTAATGCGACTGTGACAGGAAATAGAAGAGTATTAGAAAGAATCACAATTTAACAGTTTCCAACATCTCAACCGGCCCTTTCCTTAGAACGAAAGCCCATGAACCACAACAATCACCTCACATACTTTCTTAGGGTGATAAAGTACTCAAGACATCAAGTCTAACGGCACGGCAACACCCTTCTTGCATTTATCTCATCCTCACCATATATGTGTAAAACAATACCAACAAAATGATAGAAATATCGACAATAGAAATGACAAGTAAGGGAATATGCAAGCATTGATAATACACGAAAGAACATCAGTAACAGACTAAGCAGAGAGCACGAAGATAATGACCACAATTAGGAAAAAGGGGTTATAATTTCAATTAACTAGCATGATGTAGGTCTGAGTACAATATAGCAAGCAAGAAGGAAACACATGATCTTCACAAGTTAACTAGTAAGGACATGAAGGACTAGCGTGGTGGAAGACTTACACTATGGTACAACAGAATAGATAAAATATGAGTATAATTATAAAATCAGGAAATAGGCATGGCATATGCAAGTCAAGCAAGTAAAATACATGGACAACACAACAACAATTGAGATAGAGGTCAAGTACGGGAAATAACAACATATCACACAAAATGTATAATGGCGACAATGACAAATCAAGGTAAAGGCGGAAATGTATACATGGAAAACAGATATCACATCATAATGCATGCCCCTCATCTTCACCTGCACGGAAACACCCTTCGTGCCATGACCTCACAATATTAAAAGCATAACAATATAAATGAAATGGCACTACATCACCCTTCGTGCTTTACACTCTTTCCTCACATGGTAATGTATATGAAATGGCACGGCACCACCCTTCGTGCTTTACACTCTTTCCTCACATGGTAATGTATATGAAATGGCACGGAATCACCCTTCGTGCTTTATACTCTTTCCTCACATGATAATGTATATAAAATGGCACGGCATTACCCTTCGTGCTTTACACTCTTTCCGCACATGATAATGTATATGAAATGGCACGGCACCACCCTTCGTGCTTTACACTCTTCCTCACATGATAATGTATATGAAATGGCACGGCATCACCCTTTGTGCTTTACACTCTTCCTCACATGATAATGATATAAGCAATGACACAACATCACCATTCGTGCTTTACACTCTTCCTCACATGATAATGAATATAAACAATGGCACGGCATCACCCTTTGTGCTTTACACTCTTCCTCACATGATAATGAATATAAACAATGGCACGGCATCACCCTTCGTGCTTTACACTCTTCCTCACCAAGCATATGAATAACAATAAAATGACAAGGCAGGAAGTGTAAATAACATCGAGAAGAGTGCTCAAACGTATAATATCAACATATTTCAATCACTGAATTTCTAAGCCAACAATGATTCAATAAGCCCTCAAGGGCCGTACAATTCAGGTACTTCCACAAATTTCACATTTTATCAGTAACACAAGTATAGAATCCAGCACCTCAAGTATCAACCATAGCAAGGTAGTAGTGATTACGCATAGAGATGAACCAAACTAGACACATCAATGTCTTCTCATAATTCTATCAAATTTGATCAAGTGATATTAGGCTAAGTCTTGATTACTACCATTTTATACCACGTTCTTAATATCGGTAAAACAAGTAAGGCATGAATTAAAGAAATTATGAATTCTACAAAATACAATTATAGCACAATCTACCCTCGAGCATGGTTAATCCCGGCACATACATATATGCTCATCACCTCATATATGTATCACCCCCGCATGTGGCAAACAATAGCAATTAGGAGGAAAAATTCCCTCAAATAAGTTAGGCAAAACACTTACCTCGAACAAGTCAATTACAATATCGAGCAAGCCAAGCGATGCTCCAAAAATACCACCACGCGCGTAGTGACCTCCGAACATCTCAAAACTAGCCAAAAGCAACTCAAATACATTAATTAAATCCCAATAAAACAATTCCAACTGATAAAGATCGAATCCTAAATCAAATCCCAAATCCGGCCAAATATCACACCCGGGCCCACGCCTCGGAACCCGATAGAACTCACAAAATCTGACAACCGATTCAACTATGAGTTCAACCATACTAGTTTCACTCAATTACGACTCCAAATCGATGTTCAAAACTCAAATATTCATATTATGAAACTTTAGACAAAAAAACTCCAAATTTCACTTTGAAATCATCAAATCAAATCTCAAAAACGAAGATGGATTCATGAAATATAACCAAAATCAAGTAGAGAACACTTACCCCAATCCATATGGTGAAAATTCCCTCCAAAATCGCCCAAATCCGAGATCCCCAACTCAAAATATGACCGAATGAACAAACTCTAGTTTTATATATTTTTCTGCAAGCTATTCTACCTCGTTTCTCATGCCAAATGATCCCGAAACTCACTTTTTATGCCTCCAATAGATTCTTTGTGAAATTCTATTCAATTTAAGCTTTTGAATCACTCAATTTGACCTTATAATGAATGGGATATGTAGGTTTTAGTATTTGAAAATAGTGTAGATTTTTAAATCGTCGTCAGTGGCAATTTCGTAATTAATCTGAAAAAATCTGGTAACCAAATTTTTAGTAAAATGACCATAAATTCTTCATACAATGTCCAAATTCGACGATTATTTTTTCTATGCCTCCGTAATTACGATACGGATCTAATGCTTCAATTAAAACGGAATCGGAGCTCGTTTGCTTAATGCGGTACCATTCATGCTTGAAGAAACGACGTCGAAACATAAGAAAAACGAGCGCAACGCAACCCAAACCTATCTGAAACTCACCTGAGCCCCTCGGGACCATGTCCAAACATACCAACAAATCCCATAACATAGCACGGAGATACACGAGCCCTCAAAATACCGAGCGAAGTGCAGATACTCAAAACGACTTGTTGGGTCGTCACAAGCATTCTCCACCAAATCCATTTCTCCCTAGAGCACTCGGACCTCGCCCTCGGTTGGGATTTTAAGCTCCCCAGATTTATCATTTTGTTGAGCTGATGAAGATAGTTGTCTTCTCTGGAGGGAAGCCTCTTCATAATTAGCTTCCCCGTCATCGTCGATAACCACAGTGGATGTGGCTGGCTCGGGCGTGGATTTCTTTACTTTCTTATTCTTAACCCCGATCGAGAAAGAACGCCGCTTTTTAGATTGCTTTTTCTTTAACCGGAGACCCAGAAAGGAAGCACATGCATCAGAAGCAGACACAAGGGCACCGGTTCGAGTGTGAGGCTCCTACAACAACCTCACAGCCTCAGCGGGATCAGCCAAAACATCTTCTTTAGGGCAGGAAACAGAACCCTAAAGGACCCGTGAATCAATCAAAAAGGTAGGATTAGCAGTTTTTCTTTACGTATGCATGCGGAATGAAGGAAGAGTCAATTTGCAATGGTTCTTGGCCTTCCACACGTATTTGGGGTCAAACTCCTTCCATCGAGGGATCTGTGGCATAGTGATGTCCAGAATCTTCTGAACCTATCGGTTCAGACCTTCAACCCTTGGTGATGTTCACCGAGTAGATGAAATAACAAAAGAAAAAGGGTTAGCAACGACAGGGAATGGCTTTTTCCTGAGAAAGAGGTAGACTTTGAACTTACGTGAACAATTCTAAGATTCGGAAAAAGATGAAGTTGTGGCCGGGATGATATCCCTGGTATCAATGACGACAAATCGATTCATCCATCCACGTTCATTGTCATCATCCATGTTGTAAGCAAAGCATGGTGTCCAAACTTTCTAAAGTTTATTACTCCTCCACAAAAAAATTTGGGGGAGTAGAGGTTCATCATATGTGCCAGGGTTAGGGGCTCCCTCGTTTCCAAGCACAATTATGCAGGCTAGCCACCGCCATACAGAGGGGCCTACTTGTGCCAAGCAGACTTGATACCGGTGGCAGAATTTCAAGATCACGGGGTCAAGTCCACCGCTCAACAAGAATGGATCCAAAGTGAAGGGTCACGTATAAACATACGTAAAACCCTTCTTAATGAAGGTCACTCGCTCTACCAGACTGGGAGCAATGATATTCAGGGTGTGGCAATCACAACCCTCCTTTACAGCGGGAATACTGAAAGGGTGAACAGAAGAAGGATATTTACCAACAACCCAAGTTCAAGGATTTGAAGTAGGGAACTTCTCCTGGAAGTCGTTGGCATGTTCAGATATTTAGGTATGATGGTGCTCACCGTGGGAGGGTCAGCATTATCATCAACTTCTTTATCCTTGCTCCTCTTTGGACCTCCACCGAAGAGAAAACCAGAGTTTTTGGATAATTTAGTAGGGTAAGACATAATAATAAGGAGATGATAGAGCTTTTTGAAGAAGATCAAAGAGAGATGAAAGCAGAAGAAAACTAAGTGCATAGAGGTTAAGAAAGCTTATGAAGTTGTTAGAAGTAAAAGAAGAAGAATGGGACGTATAAGTAGAGGTATAGACAGTTAAAGTCGTGGTCATGATTACCTCGAGAACCGGCAAAAATATCGCTAAATAATGGGGTAACACGTGTTCGGAGTATTAAATGCGAGGAGACGTGCGTCTTATCAAGCGTCAGAAACTGTTAAGAAGGGTTCAAAAAAATTTCTGCCAAGAAAAGAATCTTTACCAACTTCCCGATGACACAAAGATGTTCCACAGGAAAGCATGGACACTATCTGTATAGGATAAAATTGGTTTATATTAAATGCTCGAATGATGGCGTGACACGTGGAAACGGAGGCAGACGAAAGATAAATCAAGTGGAAACCGAGACCGAGGACAACAGCTTTGGTTGGTATAGGGTAGATCCCAAAGGGAACGCGGTCAACGGAAGCAAACAAATGTTTGTCACCAAATGGAATTTAATGAGGAAATATTCCTCAGTATTAAATATGTAGCCGTTGCAGAGAATTTTGGCATTCATGGCTTGTCGTTACATATTCATCAATGGTCCCATTTGTTGTCATTTAAGAGGGGCTTGATCCTAAGATCTTGTTCCCTAGGTGTAGCTATAAATAGTGGTTGCTACAACCATTGTGGGCCACGAAAATCTCTGGAAAAAATTATGTTACATTTTATTCTCAAGTCAAATAGTACAACTTTATTTTCTGTCTAGTATTGTTCTTATCACTGTTGTCGGAAGCCTTGCTCCCGGAACCAGGCTTGCCATTTTCTTCGATCTCAACGTTGAGTCTTGTTTTTCATTTTATTTTTTATCATTTTGGAATCAAATCAGTCCGCTTGTCTATAAATCACGCAACGAATTCAATTGTACTGTTTTACGGGTAAACAATCACCGTCATTTTGTCGGGAACAAGTTATTCCATGATAATTATCCTGGTATTAATTATTCTCTGGTTGTTATCCCACCCTTCCATGGAGATAAAGATAAAACTATGGTCCCTGGATAACTAATATCAAGATTAGTAGTATCGTGATTTTATTCCAACGACACGTGGGATAAACCCATTTTAAATTTAATCCCAGAAATAATTAACCTTTATCCCTCGTACCAAACAAGCCCTTAGGGTGAAGAAATACCAAAACAATTTTCTAATTCATAACCGGTTATCACTGCATCGTTATCACTTGCTGTAATTTCAGGTTGTGCTCATCAGATGATCAACCACAATCAACTCGTCGAGCTAATGATATCATAAGCTTGTTACCTAATCTCTTAGTCTCTTACTAAGTGCAAAAAGTATAGTTTTATGACCTCATTCAATATATGACAGTACTTTGCCCTCTTTCTAAGTAAATATGAGCATTAAAACCGTTTTGCAACTCACTATAAGAATGGATTATTACTTATGCTTTATAATATACAGCAAGATAGTTGTCTCATTACTTGTCCAATTTGGTCACAGAAAGTTCCAACCTTAGTAACTTGGGACAAAATTAAAAACAAAGAAATGAACTCCCAAGGTCTTAAAAATCTCCCTATGAGTCAAGCTGAGCATACCAGATACCCTGGATTTTTACATCCTTAGGTACCTTTGCCCCCAAATCAGTATCAGATGGCTGAATGCTCTCAAACACTCCAATCACCTCACCAGTCTCTGGCTTGCTCTGCGTAACACTCAGTGTGATCTTTCCTGTTGAAGACGCAGTGTTCTTTACGTTCTCCTTCTCGAGCTCCTCTTCGTCTCCTCTCCCACCAGCTGGCAATGCAACAGCATTGTCGTAACCAGTAGATCCACCCCTTCCCTTTGGGTCAAGGAATGATGATCCTCTGTATGACGGCACAAGGAACTCGCCACTAAAGCTGTCGGGCTTTCCAGATGCCACGAGCTGTTTGATTGTGAAGAGGAAGGGAACACGCTCACCACCAGGAAGCTGGACAGTAACAGCAGCATAATCAATTCCGTCTTTCTCTTCAAACTTAACGGTGCCATCAGGGGATACTTCAAAAGGTCCCTCAATCTCATCAAGAGTGTAGGTTAAGCGCGTCATGAGCTTTGTTTTTTGGAATTCTGGGGGTGCATTCTTGCTTACTCCCTCTGCCTTGACGGTGAATGAAGTGGGCTCTAAGCAGAACTTCTTGGCATTGTATTTACCTGGCTTGAAGGCAAAGCTCTCAACACCTCCATCTATTGTTGGGCATTGGTTGGCAGTTCCAGTTCCTTTTACTTCCATGTATGTCTTGCTTTGGATTTCGTCATAGGTTAGACGCTTTGGAACTCCTTCAGCATTTGCTCCCTATACGACCAAGTTGCACAATCTTTAGAAATATTCTTTCCATAAACAAGAAGTCAAAAGAAAAATAAGATGAAGAGCATAAAACAGTTATCATTCCAAGAACATCAGAAGCTCGTTGAGAAAATATTGAACTTCCTGAATAACATATTCTTATTAGTTATATGTAGACTTCTGGTAGAGAGATCCTACAACACTCCAGTATAATTCACTAACATGTTTTAAATCAAGGGAATCTCAATCCTTGACATATACCTGAAATTGTCCTATCTAGGATTCACAACACTTAACTACGCAGATTTGCAATAGATGGGAAATACGAATATGAAGCAAGGCCGAACTTGTTTAGACGTAATTAAACAAATAAAATTGTGACTCAAGAGAATTCAAACTTTCTTTTTGATGTTGCCATCGCATAAAAACATAAACTTAGAGGCTCAATAGCTAAATACATGGCAATTGAACCATGTGATCAAACCGCTCTCCTTTCTAACTGATCCATTGTGTATCACGTCGTCCTATCAATAGAGGAAGACGGCATATTCTCAAGTCTAAAATATTTCCTACTATAGTCTTTAGCAGACAAGGGTCCTGAGTTAAGATCTAAGGTTACTCGTTAGAATTTTCACGTGTTTGGGGCATTTGAAAAAATCAAGTCCACATGTGAAGGGGACGTATTAAGACATAATTAAGTATAAAGTATGCTCTCGCTAACACTTCAAGCTTTTTAACAAGGTGGTCGTAATTTAGCAGAACTACAACATTAACTTACTGAGACAACAAGGGCAGAAGTGGCAAGAGCAAATCCAGCAATCTTAGCAGCATCAGTACACTTCTGAGCCAAATCTTTAAGATCAGATTGCAAAGAGCAAGTTAGCCTAGCAGCAGCTGGTTCAACACCAAATGCCTTGCTTACACTTTGAGATGACCTCAACTGCAAGTTGTTTCTGGCTGAGACAACACCAACCTTGGTTGGCTGCATAAGAGTAGCAGCTGCTTGTAAAGAGGCTGCCATTTTTTTTTCTGATCAGTCTTTGGGCTCTTCTTTGTTTCTGTTTATTAGAAAGTAAAGAAGAGTGGCAGTTGGATGCTGAGATTGCAGAAATTATTTTTGGTGGCTTTGCTGTGAGTAGTAAGATAAGAGATAGGATAAGGTCTTCTTTCATTGGTTAGCCTGAGCTAATGTCTCTGGTTTGGTAGCTTGCCATGTGGCAAAGTTAGTATTTAGGATATAGATACTCATTCGTACTATCTTGCAATAAAATTGATTGACAAACCACGTTTTTGTTATACTTGATATTAAGAAAATTTAGATGATAATTATTCCCTTCGTTCGCACGTTTTGATTTTTCACGCCTCTTAAAAATAATGATTGATATGATAATTTTACCACAATAAACTAAGGGTAAAACAGGAAAAAAAATTTGTCTTACTATCTCAATCTTGAGAGTCCCTCGCTTCACAATTGTATTTTGTTTGACAGGATATATTTGGATATTGCTACAGAACAGTTAATGAACAGAGGAGTACTAAATACACTGGGAAAGGAGAGCCAAAAGGAGAGGCTAAAAATAGCAATGTAGTGGCCCATGCAGGTCTCGAACCTGCGACCTTCGCGTTATTAGCACGACGCTCTAACCAACTGAGCTAATGGGCCAGATGTTGCATTCATTATCCATTTATTTAAAAACTTCTTCAGACTTCCGGTGGATTTGGATTCCTTTACGACGTTCTCCCTTATCAGGGTAAGAAATTATTGGATAATTCATTAACCCAATATGTTAATACTAGAATCATAATAAAAATATTATTAAAATGGATAAACTCTTTTTAGTTTTTACCAGTTATAATCTTGACCTTTTCTTGCAATAATGGGGAGAACATAACGTGTTTTTCCTAGTTATCACAGCAAATGTTTTTAGGGCACACGTATAGCCACCGTCAGGAGCGTACGCAGGATTTTTTACAAGTGATGGAATAATTTATAGAAAAACAAAGAACGAAAAACATTAATTATCAAATTACTCCCTTAGTCCATTAATTTTGTTGAGTTTAAGTTAGAAGAGCTCATGACTTCAGTTCTACCGAACCACAATTTTTAGCAGTAGAAGCTCTCTCAAACATTTGAATAAAATATGATCTAATCGTGATTTGAACCTCCTCCTAAAAAATAATTAGGACCTTAACCAGCGTGCCAAGTTACAATATGTAAAATTTTCTGCCAAAGCGTCCTATGACACCCGCTTCATTCACTCCATGTGCATCCGCCCCTGGCCAGTGGCCACCGTGGTTCAATATCTTCCTCCTCTATCCATGGAGGCTTCAAAGTGCTACCAGATTTCAGAGCAAATGAAGACAACCCGGACAAATTATTAAGATGATCATTGGGTAGTGTTGGAGTGCAAATCCAGGGTAGTTCAATTTACCTTTTTTTTCTTTTTCTTGAGTTATAATTCTCTCAGTTGGTAATAAAATTACTTATTTACCAAAAGAATAGCTTCTCAATTTCTCGTTTCTACGGAGTATCTTATGCCAATTTGGTTTGAATTATAAAAAGTTGCTTCTAATTATTTACATAATTGATTATGTATATGCTTTAGCTAACTAATGATTCTATTATGTGATAAAGTCAGTACTTGATTATTTGGTATAAAGTGAACATTTTAGATAAATTTAATACACGTTCAATTAAACATTTAAAATAAATAGCTACTAAATTCTAGAGCAGCCAGGGCCTATGTCAAATTACCCAACTCATTTAGCGTTATATTTCTCTTTAGATTCACGATTTTTGGTACTTGTCTAAAATAAATGATTTGATAAAGAATGGTTTTGTACTTGCCTAAAATTATTAATAATCTATAGCTTTATCAAAATAGTAGCAAATTCTATGAAAACAGTTTATCTAAGAGCCCAGAGCTTATTTTAAGTGACTCTCATAAACCATAAATTAAAATTTTTAATATTTGGCTTTTGGTTCTTTTGGGAGGGCCATTTTAACTTTAAAAAAAGTGCTTAAAAGGACTTTTTTTTTTTTTGGTTAAAATAGCAAACTTTATTTAACCAAGTATAATATTTACATCACACTAGCTCGTATGAACTCTAGAGCTAGATCCTATACATTATCTCTAAAAAACCGATCAAGGATCAAACATCCAAAATTGATCAAACAAAAATATTTGTTCTGCTAATAGTACCTAGCTTCTAATGACATAACTTTGACTTAACTAGCTAGGATAACTACTTAGCCTTTCTAATTTCTTTTTCCATTTAGCTTCTGTCTGCCCTCGAATGTGCGGATCCAGTATAATCTCTTTGATTCTCTTGTTGTATGTTGCCTCTTTTCCTTGAAATCTTCTGTTGTTTCTCTCAGACCATATATGGTATACCACTGCTGCAAATAAGAATACTAATATCTCTCAATTGACTCTATTTGCAGCTATTTTTGTTAACCAATCTATCTCCTTATCTCAGTTTCCTATCTGGTGTTTTATTCTTGTACACTGCAACAATTTAGCCCATCGGATTCTGGAGTAGTCACATTCAAACAGCAAATGCTCTCTTGTTTCCTCAATGTTCTTTTGACACAATACACAATCTTTTGGCACAGATATCCCCCATTTTTGTAATCTCTCTACTGTGGCTAATCTTCTATGTAATGCCAACCAAAGAATGAACTGGTGTTTAGGCAGTGCTTTAGATCCTATGGTTAATATTTTCCAGGAACACTTCTGATATTGAGGTCTTGATGCAATGTATAATTTCTTGATGTTGAATCTTCCCTTCTTGCAGTAGCTATTCAGATCATCAGTGGGACTGTTTTGGCTAAACCAATCCCTAGCATAAAAAGTCTTCCTTATAAACCAACAAGCTTGCTTTGGAGCACTTATATTCTCAGCGCTTCTGTTCTCTACATAGAAGCTATGAATTCATTGAATCCATAAAGTATTATTCTTTGTAGTTATAGCTCATAGTAACTTACATAATGCAGCCTTGTTCCAGCAATAGATAGCCAAAACATTAATCCCACCAGCTGACATTAGCATACAGATGGTTTCCCAAGATATCAAGGCCCTCCTAGATGGTTCATTACTTCTAGTCCATAGGAAGGTTCTACATGCTGTGATTATCATCTTGATGATCTTCTTAGGTAATAGAACCACCTGGGCCCAGTATGTTTGCATTTTAAATACCACACTTTTGAGTAGTTGGAGTCTCCCACTATAAGATAGAAATTTAGTTGTCCAACAATTGATTCTTACAGTGATCTTTTAAATTAGTGGCATACATTGTTGAACAGACAACTTCTTAGAGGACAATGGCACTCCTAGGTACTTGAATGGTAGTTCTCCTAAAGTAAATTGCATTTCTTCTATTATCTGCTCTTTAAATTCTCTAGGTACCCCAGCAATATATAATGCACTCTTTTCCATGTTAGCCTTGAGCCCTGAAACCTCAGAGAAGTGAGTGAATCTTTCCAGTAGCAAAGTTATTGAAATCTTGTTTGCTCTACAACATAGGATCAGATCATCATCTAAACAAATGTGTGTTATGTGATTTCTGGAACATCTTGAATGATAGTTAAAATCTGGATTCTGTTTCATCTTCTTTAACGACCTATTTAGATATTCCATCACCAATATAAACAAGTAAGGAGACATGGGGTCTCCTTGTCTTAACCCCTTTTTTGCTTGGAACTTATCTGTTAGTCCCCCATTCAATAACAAGGAGTAGTTGATTGTTGTCACACACTCCATTATCAACTGTACAAACCTCACAGGCATTCAAAATTCTAGCAGTATCATCCTTAAGAAAGGCCACTCTACTGAGTCATAGGCTTTTCTTATATCTACTTTAATGCAACATCTTGGTGAGACCCTTTTCTGAGTATATCCTTTGACCAATTCATGTGAAATAATGGCATTATTCAGTATATTCCTCCCTTCAATAAATGTTGATTGAGCATTTCTTACAATAGAGTCCACCACCAACTTCAACTTGGCTGTAATGATCTTTGATATAAGCTTGTACAATGTAGTACAGCATGCTATAGGTCTGAATTCCTTGACAGATTTTGGACTTGCAACCTTTGGAACCAAAATTAATGTGGTACAATTTACACTTCTCAGCAATTTTCCATTGATAAAAAAGTCTTGAATAGCCTTTTTAATCTCTACTCCAATTATATTCCAGTAGGTCTTAAAAAATTCCGCTGGAAATCCATCTATCCCCGGGGCCTTATCATTTGGCAATTCTTTAAGAGCTTGATCAATATCCTCCTCTGTTACTTGTGCATTGAGAAGTTGTTGTTGCTCCTTAGTAAGACACTGACCATCTCCAGCTATTTCAATATCAATACAAGGTAATTCATTAGCTGATGTGCCCAAGAGTGTTTGGAAAAATCCTCTAAACTCTTGTTCTATCATAACAGGATTAGTCATTTTATCACCTTGTTCAGTGAATATGGATGAAATTCTATTCCTCGATTGTTTGGCCTTCAACATAGCATGAAAGAATTTGGAATTCTGATCCCCTGCATGTATCCACATTGCTCTGGATCTTTGCCTCAAAACCTGTTCATTAACTCCTTCCCATTTTTCAGTCTGCACTAACAGCTCCTTTTCTTTAGCTATTAATTGACTGTTGAATGGGTCTTCATCAATTTCTCCTTGAACATTCTTCAATTGTTCCCTGATCTGGCCAATCTTTTTTTTTTCAATGAAGTCATTTCCTTATTTATGTGCTTTGTCTTATCCTTTAACCTTTGTAATTTCTTCCAAATTGAGAATATAGTGTATCCCTGAATGCTTTGCTTTCATACCTCATGAACAACTTCTTCAAACTCCTTCTGATTGAGCAGCACATTATATAATCTGAATGGTTTTGGCAAATAATTTCTAGTTACCTCAGTGTTGATAATGATAGGGGAATGATCCGAGACTCCTGGTAATTCAAAAACTGCTTCAAGACTACTATAGTGAGTTAGCCAAGAAGCATTCCAAAATGCCCAGTCAATATTACTGTAGATTCTCTCTTCTGCATCTCTTTTATTACACCATGACCACTGACACCCTTTTCTGTTCAATTGCCCCAGTCCAATATCCCTCAGACAATCTTGAAATTCCACCATATCAGCATGATGCACTGGTTGACCATTGAGTCAATCATGAACAGATAAAACATTGTTGAAGTCTCCAATAACTAGCCAAGCCTTCTGCATAGTACCATGAATTAGTCTTAGCTGCTCCCATAAGTCCCTTCTTTCATTGAGTTTGTTCCTCCCATAAACAAATGTGATGTAGCCTGAGAAACTTGATCCCTTATCCTTCACCTGACAATGTAACAATTGAGGAGTAGCACCAATAATATGTACTTGTACCATATTGGCCTTCCAAAACAGCCAGATTCTTCTATTGTTTGCTATAGCTTCATCTGAATGCACTTTTCAGTCCTTGCTAAACTTCCTTTTCACTTCATTAACACCTCTAGGTTTTATTCTTGTCTTAAGGCATCCTAGTAAGGATATTTTGTGTTTAAGCAAAAAGGCCTTGAGTTCTTTTTGCTTATAGGGCTTGTTTAGCCCCCTTATGTTCCAAGAGCTAATGATCATGGTGGACTCTCCTCATTGAGACTAATCCCTTCAGTCACCCTTCCAGTACTGCTATCCTATTGTATTGGCAGTGGACTATATCTATTTTTTTTCAGCATATTCACAAATTCTTTATCAATTAATGCTCCATTCTGCTGTGTAATTTCTTGAGCTTTCATCTTCTGTTTGCTTCTAGATTTCTGAACTGGTTGCATCTTCATTTCCTGGTCAATCATTTGCTCTGGATTGTTGTTCCTGTATTAGCTTTGGAATCTGCTCCTTCTGTATTGTTGGTTGCTCACTCAGTTGACCATCCTCTTGTTCCTGTATTTGTTCATTACTTTGGACCTTCTGCACTGGTATTTGCTCACCAAAGGGCTTTGCCCTATTGCTTTTTGGTCTGGTACTTAAAATTTTTCCCCTGCCTTTGTTTCTGTTTTCCAGTCTTCCCCACATAGCCATCACTTGTCTTCTTTTGTACTGCCTTCCCACATTTTTCATCATGATACCCTATTTGACAACATTCCTCACAATAAGCAGGTCTCCATTCGTAATCCAGTGATTGTTCTCTATAGTGACCATCCTCTTCCTCAATGAGCATTGTATCAGGTAGTTCTTGTGATACATCCATCTCCACCAGCATCTGTGCATAGGACACCCTTTCCCCTTCGGCTGTAAGTCTATCTGAGCATATAGGTTTTCCTAAGTAGCTGGCTATCCGCCCCAAATTCTCCTATGCCCAGAATTGTATAGGTAATCTTGGGAATATGACCCATATTGGTATTGTTATAGTCATCTCTTTACTCATCTGAAAATTTGGTTCCCATTGTTTCAAAATCATGGGTCTATTATGGTATGTATACGGGGCCCTGTTGTATAAGAGTATGCTTATCTTCTTCAGAGTTAAATCGAAAAAGGAAATACCCATCATCATGTAAAAACACTTGAGGTGCAGTTATAAAATTCCACACCCCATACACAAACTTTAGCATATCTTTAAAAGAGGGATTTCCACCTAGAACATACCCAATTAACGTTTTCTTCCATTTTTGGGTTTGCTCTGCTACCTCAGCTCGATTCAATCGAACAATCTTTCACTCCTTCCTTCATTACTGGTGGATAGTACTCCAATTTCATCCCTTGTTGCAAAGCTCTATTTCCTTTTACCACATCAGCTAGAGTCGACTCGGATTGATTAGGTTTTGCACGTTGCACTGAGAAATTCAGCTTCTTCGCTACAGTATTAGTATCTACCTCTCCTGATTTCTTTTCTTTGATACATTTCGAAGCTTGCATGATTGTTGGTGCACTTCCCATCCCAGTCATCCAGTGAACCATCTGCAACTGACCTATCATTTGTGGCACTCCTGATTCAGGTGTTACCATTCTACCTTCGTCGTCCTCTTCCTGTATTATAGGCGGTACGATTTGTTGAGATTTTCGTCGGGCCATCATCGTTGTGCGTATGTTAGCTATCTCTGCTTAACGTGCACCTTCAAAGCTCAAGCCTATTGAGGTTTAATAATGTTTAAAAAAAGCACTTTTTTACTTTATCCAAGTACTATAAAATTACTTAAAAGTTATTTTAACTTAAAAGCACTTAAAATAAGTCAATTCAAATGGACTCGAAGGGTATGTTAGGTAAATATTTTGGAAAATATTTTTCTTGAATTCATTTTTCTCCAATTAAAGAAAAATATTTTCCTTATTAAAACATTTTCCAAAACTTCTTCTCAACCTTTCGCATCAATCCATCCACACCCACCTAACTTCACCACGTGCCTACCCACCCCACCTCCTCTCTCCAAAAAGGTTTTTTCTTTCTTTCAAATTTCAATTTTTTTCCATCACCATCGACCCTACTCCCTCCCTCCCCCCAAAAAAAATTTGTAAAGTTAAATTTATGTTTTTTTTTGTTTTTCTGCCCTACCCACCCCAAACCCCGCCCAACCCTACCCCTCACTACCCCGACCCCCGCACAAAAAAAAATTGTAATTTTTAAATTTCTATTTTTTCTTTTTTCTACACCACCCCAC
>ML350399.1:0-13657 GCA_005239505.1 Nicotiana paniculata | reverse complement strand
GGGGGGGGGGGGGGGGGGGGGGGATTTTTTGGCCCCTCAAATTCTGCCGCACTGGTTAGTCTCGTGAGATTTAACCTTTCCAATTTTACTTGGCCTTCATCGGCCCTTCATTTCTGATTTTTCCCTCAACTTTAGCCTTCGGGAATTTGGAGTATTTTGGCTTTTCAGACCTTGCCGATATGGTTAGCCACGTTGGACTTAACCTTTCACTTCACTTGCCTTCATTTTGATTTGATCTTCTCCTTTCAAGAGTTGTGTTTATAGCATATGCCATTGTGGCCAGTCGATATTGACTTGATGTCCCTGGTGAGGCTTGGTGCCTTTTGCATATTAGCCCGTGTCAAATGAGATCCCTGTAAATCAGTTTTGCCAGCCTTTCTTTGCCTTAGTTTCGGATTAGAGTTAGACCGAAAGGGATTGAGAAACAATAAATGACAGAATGGATAATGAGTTTAAACGAAAGGTATCCCTTTCGGGGAAAGGAAGGAAGGACTTATCTGGAGTGCATGCGGACTTCAATGAACATGACATGCCTTTTGGACTGGATGCCTGATCCGTGTAAACCGTCCGACTCTCAGAAATTCATCACAACTATCACCTCGAGATTGAGAAACCTTGCCCCGGAATGTGTCCATGTCAGTGACTCATTATCCTTTTCGATCAGTGGTGCCCTTTGCGGGTTTTCACCAACCAACCTCTCTCATTTCTCTTCTCACCATCGCCTTGTAGTGCTCTTTGCGAGTTTTCACTAACAAGACCCTCTCATTTTTAATTTCTCTTCTTACCGTCACCTTACAGTACCCGTGTGGATTTTCACCGTTAAGACTCTCTCATTTTAATTTCTCTCATTTGCTTGTATCAGCTTCAAAAATCTGCATCCTCCAACTTTAGACATCTTTGGACGATCGATCGGAAGGACTTGAACAGGGTTTGGGTAGAGACAATTTGGATTGAGCTACAACGTTGGACCTTTTTAGGTGAAAAAGTAAATTCGCCCCAGCTTAAAATCTTGGGGAAATGTGGAATTTTATTTTGGTGTGACTGAACCCCAGGGAGAGGCTGCCTACGTATCCTTTCGGAATCAAGTCGAACGTAGTTCAGGGAAACATTTTTTTTTTCAAAAGCCCTTTCAGGTTCCAAAGAGGGTAATCAACGGAAGGTAACCGGCTCAAAGGGTTTGCAAAAGGGTTAATGGTGTTTGGGTAGCGAGAATGAAAGTCTTCGTCATTTCAATCGGAGAACTTTTAATATTATATGGAGGATCAAACGTAGTACCTTTTGACTGCGTCTGCATTGACAGCCGTTTCGGGGTCATTTTCTTCGAGGTCCCCCATGTGGAACGCTCTTTTTGGTAGCAATTTCCTTATGATGTACGAACCTTTCCAATTCGGGGCGAATTTTCCTTTCGCCTCTTCGTGGTGCGGGAGGATTCATCTTAAGATAAGTTGCCCCACTTCGAAGTTCCTAGGTCGCACTTTCTTGTTATAAGCGCGGGCCATTCTTTGTTGGTAAAACTGCCCGTGGCACACTGCGGCCATCCTTTTCTTATCAATCAGAGTTAATTGTACCAGTCGGGTTTTGACCCATTCATCATCCTCAATTTCTGCTTCGACAATAATCCGAAGGGAAGGAATTTCAACTTCTGCGGTTATTATGGCTTCAGTGCCATAAACCAATAGGTAAGGAGTAGCCCTAACCACGTGTGTACGGTCGTACGATATCCCAACAATGCGAAAGGCAGCTTATCGTGCCATTGCCTAGATGTTTGAATCATTTTCTTGAGAATTTTCTTGATGTTTTTGTTTACTGCTTCAACGACGCCATTGGCTTTGGTCCGGTAAGGGGTGGAGTTGCGGTGTGTGATTTGAAATTGTTCACACACCTCCCTCATCAAGTTACTGTTCAGATTCGCTGCATTATCGGTAATGATAGTTTTTGGGATACCAAAACGATAGATGATATTAGAATGCACGAAATCCACCACCGCTTTCTTAGTGACAACTTTGAACGCGACTGCCTCGACCCATTTTGTGAAATAGTCGATAGTAACCAAGATGAATATGTGCCCGTTTGAGGCCCTTGGCTCGATTGGCCCGATGACATCCATTCCCCAGGCAACAAACAGCCAGGTTGCTGACATATGATGTAGCTCTGATGGTGGTGCATGGATTAAGTCTCCATGTATTTGACACTTATGGCACTTCCGGACGAAACCGAAACAATCTTTCTCCATGGTCATCCAATAATATCCAGCCCGCAAGATTTCTTTGCGAGGACGTACCTATTCATGTGGGGACCGCATACTCCTGAATGCACCTCGCTCATAATCCTTTCGGCTTCTTTGGCATCTACGAATCTTAATAGATTTAGATCGGGAGTCCTTTTATACAGTACTTTCCCACTTAGGAAGAAACTGCTAGCGAGCCTTCGGATGGTTCTCTTCTGGTCTCCGTTGGCCTGCTCTGGATATTTTTTTGTCTTAAAAAATCTTTTAATATCATGATACCATGGTTGGACGTTGGGTTCTACTTCGACCGTGTTGCAATAACCATGTTTTTCCTTGATTTGGATCTCCAATGGGTCTATGTGAACATTACCCGGATATGGCAGCATTGCAGCTAGGGTGGCCAGCGCATCGACTAACTCATTGTGGAACTGAGGAATATATATGAGCTCGACGGCTTTGAATCGCTGGCTAAGATCCTCCACATGTTGTCTGTAGGGAAGGAGCTTAACATCTCGAGTTTCCCACTCTCCCTGAGCCTGTTTAATGATCAAATCAGAGTCCCCCATGATCAATAACTCTTCTACATCCATGTCAATAGCCATATTCATGCCCATTATACAAGCTTCATATTCAGCAGTATTGTTTGTGCAGAAGAAACGGAGGCCGGCCGTGGCAGGGTAGTGTTGTCCTGTGGGCGAAATCAAGATTGCCCCTATCCCAATACCTTTTGCATTGGCTGCTCCGTCGAAGAACATTTTCCAGGTGTCAGCGCCTTCTGAGGTTACTTCGACGGAATTGACTTCCCCATCCGGAAAATAAGTACTCAAAGGTTGGTATTCATCATCAACCAGATTTTTATCTAGATGATCGGCCAATGCTTGAGCTTTCATTGCTTGTGCGAGTGACATAGACAATGTCGAATTCTGTGAGCAAGATTTTCCATTTTTCTAATCCCCCGGTGGGCATTGGCTTTTGGAATATGTACTTCTAAGGATCCAGCCTCGTGATGAGGTAGGTGGTATAAGCCAACAAATAATGTCGGAGCTTCTGAGCAACCCAAGTTAGAGCGCATCAAGTCCTTTCTAACTGAGAATACTTGGCCTCGTAGCTTGTGAACTTCTTGCTTAAGTAATATACGACCTGCTCTTTCTTACCGGTTGCGTCATGCTGCCCGAGAACACACCCAAAGGAATTTTCTAGCACTGTCAGGTATAGGAACAAAGGTCTCCCCGGTTCTGGTGGGACTAACACTGGAGGATTTGACAGATATTCTTTGATCTTGTCGAAAGCGTCCTGGCACTTATCTGTCCATTAGATGGCTGAATCTTTTTTCAACAGCTTGAATATAGGTTCGCATGTGGATGTCAACTGAGCGATGAACCTGCTGATGTAATTCAACCTACCTAGCAGACTCATGACCTCCTTCTTGTTTCTTAGGGGTGGGAGATCCCGAATAGATTTTATCTTTGTCGGGTCCAGCTCGATGCCCCGTCGACTGACTATAAATCCCAGTAATTTTCCGATGGGACTCCGAAAGCGCACTTGGCTGGGTTTAATTTCAAATCATATTTGCGCAGGCATTCGAAGAATTTCCTCAAATACTGCACATGGTCACTTTGGGTCATGGACTTAATGATCACATCATCCACGTACACCTCAATCTCCTGATGCATCATGTCGTGGAATATGGCGGTCTTGGCCTTCATATAAGTTGCCCCAGCGTTCTTTAAACCAAATGTCATGACCTGGTAACAGTATGTTCCCTAGGGTGTAGTGAAGGCTGTCTTTTCTGCATCCTCTTCATCCATCAATAACTAGTGATATCCAACATAGCAATCGACAAAAGACTGTGTCTTATGTTTGGCACAATTGTCAACTAGGATATGTATGTTTGGCAGTGGAAAATTATCTTTGGGACTCGCTTTATTCAGATCTCAGTAGTTGACACATACGCGGACCTTTCCGTCCTTTTTAGGCACCGGAGCCACATTGGCCAGCCAGGTGGTGTGCTGGACCACTCAGATTACTCCAGCCTTTAGTTGTTTAGCGACCTCTTCTTTGATCTTGTCACTCATGTCTGTTTTAAATTTCCTCCGCTTTTTTTGGACAGGTGGATAATCGGGGTAGGTTGTNGTTCCAATTCTCGATTTATTTCCCTAAAAGCCTCTTATTCGTCATATTCCGGTTCTTGATTCGTTATTTCGAGGTTAGACGGCGTATTAAGATCAGAGCATGAAGTCCGCAAGCATGTCATGTTTTTTAATGCCGCATTATTAGGACTGAAAAAATAAGAAAAGTAAACAAAAATCAGAAAGAATAATAGAGGATGAAATTTTGATTTCATTTCATTGAATTTGAATATAGGAGGGTTTACACCAGAATTCAAAAGGCAAGAAATTAAAAAAAACTTGAGTTACACCCTGAAATAACTCATAGTGCAGTAAAGATGGCAAAATCTGAATTACCGGGACTCCCGCCTGACGGGGAATAGAGTAGCCTTCCAGTTTTGCAACTTGGCATCAGGCCCCATATACTATACTTCAGCAGTGCTGGAGCCTTCTCCTGGTTGGACCATATGAGCCTCATACAACATCTGTCTCATTGCTCCGCAGATTTCTTCGATTTCTTCGGCCGTGAAAGCTTCTTCCTCTTCCTCCACATATTTTGTCTTGACAAATGATGCGGTGATATGTGGGATGGGCTGAGGTAATACCCAACAATTTTTCTTACGTTGGTCAGCCCATTGTTCATCGTTGGGAGTAGCTTGAAACCCTATGCCAAAGAACTTTTTACTGGTAGGCAAGGTGATAGGTTCTTTAATGCCTTGTAAGGACACCCCGAGCCCTTTTCCAGGTGTGTACCCATGTTTAATCATGTCTTTAGCAATCATAATTTATGTGTTTGATAGGAAGGGTTGAGGTCATGGGGTTTCTTCCTCATGTTGGTCCGCAACCACAATCTCGAAAGCCTGGTAGACTATGTGCTCACTACCTTCTCTTGCTTCCAGGCATAGGGCTGATGGGTCCCTGTAAATAGATTGCTCGTCCTCTCCATGGAACACAATTTTCTGGTCTTCATGCTTGAACTTAACCATCTGGTGGAGGGTAGATGGTACTGCCCCTACTGCATGGATCCAAGGTCTTCCCAGAAGATAATTATAGGAAGTGTCCATATCCATGACTTGGAATGTCACTTCAAAATCTACAGGGCCGATTGTCAAGACCAAATCAATCTCCCCGATCGTGTCTCTCTTGATACTATCGAATGCGCGTACGCACACATTGTTGGGCCTAATTCTCTCAGTCCCAATCTCCATTCTTTGTAGGGTCGAGAGAGGACAAATATCAACCCCATATCCGCCGTCCATCATAACTCTTTTCACATAGTAACCTTCACATTTAACAGTTAGGTGGAGAGCTTTGTTGTGGGCAGCCCCTTCTGGGGGCAAGTCATTCTTGCTAAATGAGATCCGGTTGACTTTGAAAAATTATTCCGCCATTCTTTCCATTTGCTCAACTGTGGTCTCGGCCGGAACATATGCTTCGTTAAGTGTTTTGATCAGGATTTTCTGATGCTCGTTTGAACTTATCAGCAAGGATAGAAGTGAGACCTGAGTGGGGGACTTTCTGAGCTGCTCAATTATGGCGTATTTAGAGGTTTTCATATTTTTGAAGAATTCTGCCTCCCCGGCACTGATCGGCCTTTTAGGCAGAAAGCGTTTGTGCTTGCTTTTGTTCAGTTCTTCCAGGTTGAGGTATTTATCTGATGAGTTTATCTCACTTGTTTCCCCAGTAATTTCTTTTCCTTTGTACGTCACCAACGTCTTGTTGTAATTCCAGGGACATAAGTAGTATTCTTCATGGGAGTCTGCGACGCGCGGCTAATAACCACGAGCTCATTTAGCCTTGGTGAAATTATTTGCCCCCCCGCCACATACGTCCCTTTCGGCACGTATATTTTTGGGCCGTTCATCGTTGCTTTGTTGAATTGTAACCTTCTGGGAGGACTCAACACATTTTCTTCCCTCCTGGGTGCCTTGGGGACGTAAAGAATAACGTCTTTAGAGGGTCCCATATTTGTCTTGGCTTCAGCCTTCCCCGTGACCTGGGGGATGTGGTTACTCTTCTTCATTTATTTGACTGGTTTAGGTGCCGCCTTAGGCTTTTTTTCCACATCTGCGATGGCGATGATGGCCTTTAAAGCTGGATCAAAATCCCGGTCCTCGCAAATCATGCCGATGACGAGCCCATTATTGTGAGTGGGCAGTGGATTATTCTTTACATTGGGAGCTTCTTCGTCTCTTAACACCACTTTATTTTGTTCTATAAAGTTTTCCACGGCTCTTCTGAGGGTCCAACACTCCTCCGTGTCATGCCCTTTTGCTCCAAAATGGTAGGCACAACCGGCTTGTATGATGCTGATGCTGGGTTTTGCCTGGTCGGAGGTACGGGCTGTAGAAGCCCCATATGGACTAATTTTGGGAAGATGATTGAATACGGCTCACCGATAGGAGTGAAGTTAAGTCTCCTTGGTGGTTCACGGGGTAGGCGTTGTATGGATAGTTGTTTTGGGAGGGCATGGATTATATGGAGCTAGGGGAATGTGGTTATTTCTCGGGGGTGGAGCTCTATTCTGATTGTATTCTTGTTGCGGCTTGGGATGCGGTTGAGCGTTCATTACCTCATAGGGAAAAGGGGGCGTAGCATAAGCTGCGTCTTGGTGAGGATAGTAATGTTGGGAAGCTTTGGGAAATGAATGTGGGTATTGTCGAGACTTCCTGACATCGGAAACCATCATGGCCCCTTCTTCTTTCTTCTTTCTATTGGCTGCACTCTTGGATCCGCTTTGGATGGCCTGAGAGGTTGCTCGTATGGCAGATTGGCTCAGGATACGACCGGATTTTAGACCATTTCTCCAATTTTGATTTCTTCCGCAAATGGTTTGCCCATGGAGGACATCATATTTTGGAAGTAATCAGCTTCCTGTGCTTGTAGAAAGACACTGACCATTTCAACCTCATCCATCAGAGGTTTGACCCTGGAGGCCTGCTCGCGCCATTTAATGGCGTACTCTCTGAAACTTTCTGAGGATTTCTTTTTGAGATTGGATAGAGAGTTTCTATCGGGAGCGATGTCCACATTGTATTGGAATTGCCGAACAAAGTCCCGTGCCAGGTCATCCCATATATGCCAGCGGGATATATCCTGGTCTATGTACCATTCTGATGCAATCCCTGTCAAGCTTTCTCCAAAATATGCCATGAGAAGTTCCTCTTTCCCACCTTCTCCTGGAGCTGGTTGTAGTACCTTTTCAGATGAGCTATGGGGTCCCCATGTCCTTCATATTTTTTGAACTTGGGGGTTTTTAAACCCAAGAGGCAAGTGGACGTGTGGGAACATGCACAAATCTGCATAGGAGACGCTTTTCTGCCCGCTCAGCCCCTGTATATTCTTGAGGCTCTGCTCAATACTCTTCATTTTTCGGTCCATTTCTTCGTGCTCGGGGATTTTCTTATCTTGTCCCAAAGTGACCTCAAACTGAGGTTGTTGGGGATATGCATTGGCAGTAACATGAGTGGTATCCAGATGGACGGACGGTGTTTGGAATATGAATGCTGGCGGCTCAAAACTTGGCCCAGAGAGTGTCGGTGGAGCCGTGGCAGAGATTGGTGGTACACTGAAGATGTTGGAAGACACACCAGAAAATAGGGCCTGGGGGCGAACCTCAGAAGGCTTTCCGGCAAAGTGAGTATCCAAACGGCGTGGCTGGGTAGCTTATGGGGATTTTGGATGCCCCGCCTGCCCTAGGAATTATCTCTGGGAAACCCGGGATTGTACTGGGTGGTTCCCTACCATTGGACCATGCGTCCCACATTTCCAGCATGCGGTAATGCAGAGTCCTATTCTCTTCAGCTGTTGCTGACTCGGATGTTGGGATGGCTGGATTCAGGTCTTCCACGGAAGAGTTGATGATTGATAAGTGACTTTCGGATGTCATTTCTATGATCCCTTTTGATCTAGTGAAGTAAGGATGGGAAGCCAGGTTACCGCAAAACCAACCACCTAAAAATACCTTTAGAGATTGAAAAGCAAAACGTTAGGTTGAAGCGTTTATCTCATAAGGAATCACACGTTTGGGGTATGCAATGCACCTAGGCCATTAAACGCTTTCTATATGTTTTGCAACAATTGTGTATTTCATCCCGGCTTTATTTCTCAGTTTTTCCCTTTTTATCATTCTTTCACTTCCTTTGTTATTGTTTCCGCTCTTCTATTCCTCGCTTGGTTTCCTTTCTTAAGGTTATGATCGAATCCTATGTGGATTGCCTACGTATCACCGCGCCACGTGAATCAGATCATCACGTAGTTCATGGAATATATACAAAAGGAAATAAACATTTTCAAATTTTCATTCATTAGATAAAACTTCCAGTTTTCATTCATTACAAACATTTTTTGGAAATTTAAAACTACAAAAGACTCTGACATACTTTCTTGGAAATTTAAAAAACTACAAAAGACTTAAAGTAGACTCAAACAAGACTGCAACAGGAAAACGAAATACTTGAAAAGGACATCAAGAATACATAAGTGCTTCTACTGCTCCAGGGGTCCGCGGGACATCATTCGGTCTCGCCACGGGACTACGTACCAAATCTTGCTGGAGGCGACATAGGTCATCCATTATCTTGTGGACGAAGATCATTACTACCGAGAATAAAGTGGTCCTAGTCATATCTTCGCATTCCTGACATTTGGTGACAATGTAATCGGCTATATCTCGGACCCTTTGCCTGATGACACCTTTTTCCTGAAGTAGACGCCCGATCTGCTGGGATCTTGCCTCTAAAACCTGGGCGTCTTTGTGACTCTACTCGTGCCATTGTTGTAATTCGTCTTCCAACTGAGCTATCATGGCATAGCGCTGTTCCCTTTCTGCTTTAAATCTTTTGACTTGCTTGGCCGTTTCATTTTCAAAGGTGGCCATCCTTTCTTTTAAACCCACAACTTCTTGGTCATGCTTTCTTCTCATTTTTTGCACAAATTCTGATCTTTCTTCTGCACTCTTTGCCAATTTTGCTCGCACTTGGGTCAAATCCTCTTCGGCTCTGTCCAGGTCATCACCATAGCTACACAACTTTTGCCTGAGGCTGGTAATGAGTCTTTCGTCGGCTCTGCTTCTCTCAGGTTTTTCAATGTCTATCCTCATTTCCAGGATCTGAGCCCGGAGGGCCTCATTTTCTTTGTTCAACCGGTTTCTTTCCCCTTCGGCTGCAGCAGTTTGCAAAGTGTTTTCAAATTTGAGCTCCCTGATCTGGGCCTCCAGTTTACTTATGGTAGCCCGGTAGTTGTTTTATTTCTCTAACAAAACCCAGTGTTCTTGCGCCTGCTCAGTAAAATTCTGTACGTTAGGTCTTTTCACAGGTCGCTCTAGTTCTTGGTGCTCTCTGCCTCTTATGCCATACCAACAGTGTAGGGGGGGATCCACTTCCCCCTTGGAAAAATTTGTCACCCGAGTCTGAGGTTCTAAAAATCTGCACTCGTTCCAGATTTGACGGACACTGCCTTCAGGAAATGCAGCTCTCGGGCATAACTCAATGGCTTGTTAGCTTAAGTCCTCGTCATATGGAACACCATGTTGTCTTCCCAACAAGCGTAAGACCCGGTACGGGGCATATGGCTGAATGTTTTGCAGACCCATTAACAAAAGATAGCAAACCTCATAAGACATATTGATAACCTCGCCGACAGGGAGCCACCCGAACATCCACTCGATTCGGTCGGCAGTCAATGAACTCAAGTATGAGTGCCAGGCCTCTGTGCCCTCAGGAAATTTGTTGCCCTCAACCCGAGTACCATGCTTTTCGATGCAATTCAAACGAGTTAAGCCATAGTTCATGTAGCCTGGGCGGTGACAAAGGTTCTCGATCAACCAAATTTGCAGGAGTAGATTGCACCCTTCAAAGGATTTCCCTCTAGACTGGAAAATCGTCAAGGCGCGGTAAATCTCAGCTAAAACAAATGGTATAAGGTGCCATTGGACTTTTTTATCATGAAATCCGCCATCCCTACTAGTCCAATATCTATGAGTCCGTCACTTCTTGGGCAAATCAAGGTGCCCAGGAATGCTACCACGAAAGCTAGCCCCCGGAGGGCTTCCCATTTAGCCTGATCTTTGTAAGTTAGACCAGTGTTGTCAGCCTCATAACCCCCGGGACCTCTATATCATTTGTACAGAAAATAGAAAGTGCAAATCCTTTGGACAGGTGTGGGTCTTGGACGTCCCGACTAATGTTCAAAAGATCCAAGAACTTATGGGGAGTTACTGCCCTGGGTGCCACCGGGTACCAACTTCTAAGATTGTCATTGAGACCAGCATACCCCGCTATTTCCTCTAGCGTGGGTGTCAACTCAAAGTCTGAAAAGTGGAACACGTTGTAGGCGGGATCCCAAAACGATACTAGAGCCTCGATGATGTCCAGCCTTGGCTTGATTTTTAGAAGACCAGTTAGTCCGCCTAAAGCTTTCACAACAGACTTTCTACTAGTTTCCCCCAAGTCGCTCCACCACAAATGGAGTCCTAAAGGGATTTCCTCGACGGCCCTGAAGGGAATGTTTTTAATTGTATTCATCCTGCACATTCGTTTTGATTAAAACCACAAAAATTTTGACCGAATGAAAAAGTGTTATTTTTTTGCAAAGGGTTTTGTAATAATGGACCATCTTTGCGAATACGGCCCTTCAGTACTTCGGGTAGGAAGTTTTTAAGGCTGTGTTTGCAAATTGGGTTAAAATTTAAAAACAAACCACATGCGGCTACTTTTGCAAAGATAGCTTTTCGGTGCCCTGCTTGGGAAATCTGGCTATTTATGCAAGAATGGCGTCACCTAATTTTATTTAGGACTATATCCTTTGATTTTGAAAAATAAAATTGGACCCGATGAGGATTGTCTACGTATCGCACACCTGTGAGAATCAAATAATGCGTAGTTCGAGAAAATCTTGATTAAAAAATATACATCTACTTACGTTATTTTTTTTGGAATTTTCAGAAAATTTTTGGCAGAGTTTTGAGATATGGGGATTTTCAAAACAAGGTGAATTTTCTATTCTACCTCACTCTTGGTTTGTTTATTTTTATCCGGTCAATACACAAGCCGAAACAAACAAATGCATACGTAGCAGGTAAGATGCATCAGGATAGTCTTTTATTTTGGGTACAGCTTACCTAGACGGACCCAACCCCTGTGTTGAGTCCCCTAAGTCAAATGCACGTGATGCAAATAATCGTTCCTAATAGGGATCTGGCATGAGGCTATGTTATACTAAGTTTGAATCTTGGGGGTTTTGTTCTAGACCAGGCTTACCCGAGCGGACAGCTCGAGCCGACATCGGGACAGCGTACCGGGAATACAGAAGCTTCACCGACTTTGCAACTTGTCCGTACCTTGTTCTAAAATTTGGATGACTCTAACAGAAAATAAGTCACACGAAGTGCACACTCCCCAGATGATTTAGAAGACTTAGAGAGAAGAAGGGTTTCGACACAGTTTATATGCAATTCTGATAAATATCAAAGCGGTAAATATGGCAATTAGCACAACAGGTTTAAACACGTAAAATCAGATAAGGAAAGCTAAAACATAATAGTTATACAAGCTCGAATTCTTGAACCCTGAACCAGAGATTCTAGTTTAGATCCCCAGCAGACTCGCCAGAGCTATCACACCTCCTTTTTCACTACCCCGGATTAATGAAGGGGTAATAAGAGAGTTTTTCCAATTAAAGTGACATTATTCAGATTTAGGATTTATTTTAGTTTTTAGAGTCGCCACCCGAATTTTTGACGATGTTCCGGGACACCGTTTTATTGAAATCCCAAAACGAGGAAATTTAGACTCTGTTTTAAGTTGTCTGCGTACCATAAATCCGAGTAAGGAATTCTGTTAACCCGGGAGAAGGTGTTAGGCACTCCCGAATTCTGTGGTTCTAGCAAGGTCGCTTAAATATTAATATTTGGCCTAATTATCTAATTATTCACGTATTTTAGCCTATTGTGCATATAGCCTTTTTAACTTTTTAGCCGTTTTAAAAGATTTATGGATTTATCTTGAAACAAGTCACGATGGCGTGCACTTGTTTATTTTTGGACATATTATAACTGCGGCACATGAAATGCACCCGCAATTACAATATATAATTTTTATTATAATTTGAAGTTGAAGAAGGGGACATGAGTTATCACACCCGAGTGTAGATTACGTAGTCAAGACTATGGTCGTGACGGTTTTATAGTGCCTATTTGAGGCAATGTTTGATTATTCTTTATGTTTTCTATTTGAAGGAGCATTTTGGTTTTAAGATCAATTAGGATGTTTATGGATTTAATCTTAAATAAATCACGATGGCATGCATTTATTGTTTTTGAGCACACGACAAACACGTCACATGAAATGCACCCGTGCTTGCTATGTGCGTTTTTATTAACTGTTTAGAGTTGAGGGTCGAGGGCATGAGTTGCCACTACCGAGTGTAGGTTATGGTAATTTGAGATAATTTTCGATCACTTATTGAATTTCAAACTAAAGGGGTATTTTTCCTTTCTGCCGAGAGGATATGTAGAGAATTATCTAAAATTAAGTTCACTAGCCTAAATGACAAGATACTTGGGCTATGACCACATTTTAGCCCCATTTTTATCATTTAACCCTTTGGCCAATCCTAATTATGGCTAATTTCGCAGGAGAGAGTAACGATACATCTTAATTACAACATATAAACGAGGAAAAATTACAGGTTGACAAATTACATACTTGAAAGGTCAAATAAACACATAAATCATTAATTGAATGANCGAAGTGGATCTGATGAGAAACGCCTTAAATGACAAAATCATATTTGTATATACTTCGAAACTCCTTTGATCTAAAAATAATCATTTTTCTCAGAATTTCAATGGGTATTTACAGGGCGTTTAGGCAGACCAATTTGAGCATAAAGTTGTAGAAAAGAGGTTTAGAAAAAGAACGCTTTTGAATTTTCAATCAAATCTGAATACTTAAACAATTGATGCCTGAAAATTTGTATTTAGTTTTTGAAGACACACAGCCATGAGGCTAAAAGCTTTTCGTATTTTTCAGGCCTCAGAAATCGTGTTCAAGCTATTTTAAACCATGTCAAGCGATTGTCAATAGTTTGGACCATTTTCAAATGTTAAACTGTCTAAAAATGTCTGTTCGAATCTAGTTTAAAATCTCAAACTAAATACACACATTTCCTGAAATTAAAAATATAATGTCCAGTCTTATATTACAATAGTTCTGAAAATAAATTACAGATGAATTACAGCTTGACTACTACTATAAATATACATTTTCCAGAAGAAAGAAAACTAAAATGAAGATTTTGACTAATTTGTCTGACTTGAATT
>MDKI01230478.1:0-15000 GCA_005239505.1 Nicotiana paniculata | reverse complement strand
GGCCTGGGCAGAATATTTTAAAACAAGGATCTTGGTTCATTTTCTCATTTTTCTCATGGCTTAGGAGATTTTAGGAGAGCGTCAAGAGGGAATTTCATCATCAATGTCAAGGTAAGTTATTCTCACTCATCTCAAGTTAAATACAAGGTATATGCATGGATTAAAAGATGAAAAATTGTAAAAAAAATTGGGAAATTTTGACGAAAAACCTAGAAATGGTATTTTGGATTTCTACCACGAATTTGAGCATGGAATTTAGACTAAATTGTATATTTGAACTAGTAAATCTATGGGTAGAATATATCTTCGAAAATTTTGGATTCCGGGCACGTGGGCATTCTGGTCAATTCATTGAGCGGAGTTGGGAAATTATATAATTTGAATTATTGCAAATATTAGAATGAATTTTCATTGATTTACCCGTTATTTGGTAGTTTTGGGGCGTTGTGCATCCGTTGGAGTCGTCGGAAAGGCTTGGAAGCCGATTATGGAATTTCGAAGCGAGGTAAGTCTCCTTTCTAACTTTGTGAGGGGAAATTGTCCCCCTAGGTGAACTAATTAAATATGTGCTATTATCTTCAGGGGCTACGTACGCACGAGGTGACGGGAGTCCGCACGTAGCTACTAATATGCTTATGTCCGGATAGTCTAGGACCCACAAGCATGCCTTACTTGTTGTACTTGTGATCTTGCCAGTAATATTAGACCACTAATATAATCGAAATAGTAAATTGAATCCCTAAGAAGACTAGAGTTCATTTTCTTAATCACCTAGAAAGAGAATTGATTCCTCTGTGGATAATTGTGTTCCTGATAAGATTATATTATTGAATATTATTAAGAGTTCATTTTCTTAATCACCTAGAAAGAGAATTGATTCCTCTGTGGATAATTGTGTTCCTGATAAGGTTATATTATTGAATATTATTAAATTTGCAAAATGAGTTTCAAAACAAATATTTAAATGCAAATTTTTCGTGTTCCTTTAAGAAGAATTTTATCATTCTCTTGAGAAGTTGTTTTCTTGATAAAAATGTAGATTTATTATGCGAATACGTGTACATATGAGCACCTGATTTGCATGTATGATTTGCGAGCAGGCTAGCCTTATTATTATTGTGTTGACCGTGTCGCATGATCAATTCACGAGAGGGGAAAATAGATGCATCTATGGTTCGAGCCGTTCGACCCTTCGGCAGTGCACAGTTTATTATTGTTGGTCCGCGCCGTTCGACCCTCGGCATTGCTTGTGCATGATATTTATTGCGTATTTGCTGTGATTTTACTTGATTACTGGCCTGGAAATCTTAAGTTGTCGACTGAAATGACAGAGATTTAAAGTTATTAAAATTTTGGAAGAATTTGTTCTTTCCCGTAGATTATTTATTAAATGATTAAATCATCCATGTTTGATTATTTGTTAATAAAATAACGAAGACTTGAAGTGTTAAATGTGGAACGGTTGACATTAATTATTCATGATCTTAATAAATTGTCTATGACATTCATGCTTAGTGTCTCACTTGAATATACTAAATTGACCTCTAGCAAGTGTCTAATTCGACCTCTCGTCACTACCCCTCTAAGGTTAGGAGGGCGACTTACTGAGTACACGTTATTTTCGTACTCATGCTACACTTGCTGTGTATTTTTATTGCACAGGTACTTTCACCGCTATGTGGCTGGTTTGGAGAGTTAGGCGAGCTGTATCATCCGGAGGCGATCCGCAGCTGACAGAATCTCCCTCATATTGTATTCATTTTGTTTTAAATTCCATTGTCCAATTTGTATCTCGGATAAGCTTTGTAATGATTGTATAAATTCTTAGAAATTGCCCATGCACTTGTGCACCGGGTTCTGGGATATGTGTATGGGATGTATTTTTATAAAAATAGAATATTAAACTGTCGTATTTACCTAACGGAATTTTGTTTAGTTATTACGTAATAAGTTGAAGATAACGATTTCAAAAATGTTAAAACAGGAATTTATTTCAACTAATTAATGATTGGCTTGCCCGACGATGGTGTCTGCCGCCATCACGACCTTAATAGATTTTGGGTCGTGACAACCAAGGTGGAGTATGATAAGGCCACTGAAATTATGGTAGATGTAGCATTGCAAGATCCTACTATGTACCAGAAGTTGAATGGCATGCTTATGTATGTTACAATTACAAGGCAGATATAAGTTATGCTATCCAACCCTTGAGTCAATTCATGAAACACCCTACGAGGTCACACTGGAAAGCTGCACTTCGAGTGGTGAGATACCTAAAGAATGCTTCAGGTCAAGGTGTGTGGCTGAAAGCTGGGGCTGCGAATGAGTTGAGTTGCTGGTGTGATTCAGACTGGGTTGCATGCATAAATGCACACAAATCAGTCACAGGTTATGCAATCAAATTTGGATAATTCTTGATATCTTGGAAGTACAAGAAGCAACAGACATTGTCTAGAAGTTTTGCTGAAGCTGAGTATAGAAGCATGGCTTCAGCTGTAGCGGAAGTGACTTGATTGCTAGGTTTGTTCAAAAAGTTGGGAGTGACTATTCAAGTCCCTGTTAAAGTTTCCAGTGACAGCAAATCTGCTATGCAAATAGCAGCTAATCTTATCTTCCATGAGCGTACGAAGCATATAGAAATTGACTGCCATGTCATTTGAGATAAGATCAAAGATGGTGTTGTCAAGACAGTCTATGTGAATACTCGAGACCTAGGATTTACTCACAAAAGGGTTGTGTCAAGCTCAACATGTTTCTTCTAGGCAAGCTTGGTGTGCTGAACATTTTGCAACCTCCAGCTTGAGGGTAGTATTATGACTTGTGTTGTTAGTTTGTATTTGTATTGTTAGTTTGTTAGTTAATAATTGGTTAGCAGTAGTTAGTCAGGGTGATGTTGCAGCGTCCCATTGGTTAAGTTAATTATGTAAGTCAATTAGTCGAGTTCTGTCTATAACCACCTGCACAGTTCCTAATAGATCAGATGCTTTCATGTCTGAAAATGGTCTCTTCTTCTCCTCTCTAGAAGCTTCCTCCATTAAAGGACTTGTCAAGCTTGAGGCTTCAAGTGAAGGTTACCACTGTTTTAGCAACAATATTTGATTTTTTCAGTTATCAAGAAAGAATTTTTTTTTTCTAAGTTGCCCTTGGCATAAATGTATATATTATATTTTCAATGAACAAACTGAGGTTAATATGGTCAATTTTATTGTTAAAAGGTGAATTTCACAATATACGTGAAAACAATTAAAAAATTAATTACAATAAATCGGATGGAGTATCAAATTTCACCACCTCCTTTGTTTCTCATACTAGTACCTTTTTGTCATACTCGAACAAAGTTGAATGACTTTGTTTAATTAAAATAGTTAAGTAACCTTGATAATAATACTTATAGTTATAGATAAAATTGATTGTTTTTTATCACTAACGAAGTGAAAGTTGAATTTTTATTCATAAAATTAACCCAGTTTTTAGCATAGCATTATCCGTTCTGTTCAATTCCGTCATACTTGTTGTACCTTGTGGTATCCCGATTGTACATTGCAATAGTATAAAATTCCACTATTCACCTTGATATGCGGTCCAAAGCTCAGCTAAATAATTAGACTTTCGTCTACCTGCTCTCTCTTTTGTCAGAAGCTGCAAGATTCTTCTCATTCCTCTAGTAAAAAATTCAATGGCAGGCGCTGGAAGTTCTGAATTTGATCCCGAATCTATCATTTCTTACAAATTCCCCGAGGTAAGGTTAATCGTTTTTTACTCTCTCGCTTCTCAAATTTGTTTCAATTTCGTTATTAATCTGTGCGTTTTGCTCTTTGCAGACTTTATATACTTATACTGAAAGGTAAACCACATATATACTGGTACAAACTAGTAGCTTATTCAGTTTTCTTATGGTTTAGCAATTAGGTTTGCGACAATTGGCGAGGATTTAGTCGTAATACATTCAATTTTTATGTTATAAATATAGGTCGAGTCGAAAGGCAGTGGTGCAATCGCACCAGCTGCGGAAGTGTTACATTGACTAATGAGTATCTGTGTGTATTGGAATACTGATGGTTGATTTAGGCTTTTATATCTTAAGAATGGATTGAATTTTGTTTGGTTAATTTTCTTAATCATTTGAATGATGCTCAGTGTAATGGTTGAAACAGGGATGCTGCTATTTATGCATTAGGCATCGGAGCATGTGGAAATGATGCTGTTGATAATAAAGAGCTCAAATATGTCTATAATGCAGATGGTCAAGAATTCATCCAGGTATATTATTGTTAATTGATATGAAACGATGAACTTGCTTGCAGTAGAATTGGGAGTTTCAAATTGCAGCTTGAATCTAATATCGCTGCTTGTTACAAATATTTTTCTGCACTAAAGCAGTACTATCCAGAGGATGTAATCAGTAGCGGAGTTAGGATTTTACATAAGGGGATTCAAAACTGTCACATATGGGATTTGGAAAGCAATTTTCAAACTCCCTTTGTCATTTTACTAGAATTTTCCCTCATGTCAAGGGGATTCAAAAGCTTATATATAATAAAAAAACTAGCTTTTAATCCTATTGGCAAGGTATAGTTTGTCTGCTAAGGGGATTCAGTTGAACCCCCTCGCTCCAAGCTAGCTCCGCCACTGGATGTAATGATGGATTGAAATTTGTTACTATAATTGATTTTTCATTTCGTATTTCTGGCCTTCATTATCTTCGTAGGTCTTGCCAACTTTTGCTGCTTTGTTCGTAAATGGAGTTGGTTCAGAACTTTCGAAGATTCCGGGCTTGCAGTGAGTAAACACATCCATTATTTGGGGTTGTGGAGCAGGGGCGTTCCTTTTCTATGTTTTCTTAACTTACTAAAGATGCAATACTTTTGAGACCGTACAAGAGGAATGTAATCTCTCTGTAATGCTAAATTAATTGCTGAAGAACGTCATTATTTTCTTGCTTTTGCTAGATATGATCCGCGCCTTCTGCTGCACGGACAACAATACATTGAAATCTACAAGCCCCTTCCTTCTAGTGGTTGTGTAAGATTCTGAGCTAAGAACCTTCTAGTTACTTTATGGCAAGATACTTCAATTCTTAATTTTACTTGCAGAAGGTGTCTCAGAGAGATGAGGATAAATTGTAATTTCGAAGCAACTTTTTCCTCACGTACCTAGTAGTGATGCATTGTTTTATATTGCTGTTTCTTTTTATAGATGTTCCTATCAACATAATAACCCAGAATTCTATTCTCTAGCCTAACCACTCATTCCCAACTTATATATGCATATGCTTTAGTTAGACAAGCACCTTTTTGTTGAATCCATTTATATGTACATCTCCGAAGCTTATCTGTTCTTAACTTTTACCTTTAAATATTTGGAGTCTTGACATGTCTACACATACTAATTCCACTACATGGAGAAACATAATTGAGGGGTTCGACATTCCCTAGACTATTACACTTGAAACATGAGTTAGTTGAAATCCTTTTACAGTTATTTGGCACCTCAATACTTGTCATTGTCCTTATCTGTTTTTATCAACTTTTTTTGTCAACAGAAAATAATTTATTTCCTCAATGTTATTGATGCAGATACTAAATAAAGCGAGTGTTGCAGGATTGCACGATAAAGGTACAATTTTGGATAGAAAACACAAAAACCAATTGAGGACAAGACTTTTCCCAGCTAAAAAAACAAGAAAATGTAAAGAAAAACGAAGATATGTGAAGAACGATATAAACAACTAGACCTGAAGGCTTTTGAGCTTGAGGCAAATAGTTTTTGGCAGGTCTCTGCTGTGTGTCAAAAGCATTTCTATAGTAGGAGGCGGTACAATTGGGTCGAGTAAATATGATTTTGAAGCTTAACATTCATTTTTCTTCTTGAAGTAGCTAATGGTGTTTTGAAGATTGTATCATTTGATTCTTGAGGCAGCAAGGAGAAAAGAGGATATTTATTGATTCATTCTTGATTTATGGCAGGTAAAGCAGCTGTTATTGAAATTGAAATTGCGAGTTATGAGAAAGAGTCAGGTGAACCCCTATGCATGAATCGGTAAGTTCTAATTTGATTGATGGTGTGAAGCTATTATTCTACAGTTAATAGTAGTAAATATGATATCTTAATTGCAGGATGTCTATTTATTTGAGAGGTTCAGGTGGCTTCTCAAAGTCATCTCGGCCTTATTCTTACTCTAGAAATCCAAGTAATCAGACTGCTTTTCCTAAAATCCCCAAAAGTCAACCTTTTGCCGTTTTCGAGGAATGTACACAAGCATCACAGGTAGGTTACTTGGATTCATGCTTCCATGTCTATACCTAGAATGGTAATGTTTCCATTCTATGCCTAAACTGTTAATTTACAGATTTACTTCATCCTCTTTGTAGAGCTTTAAAAGTTTGCAATATGCTAACATTGGAATTTTTTTTTTTCTAATGACATGATGCAGGCTTTGCTGTATAGGCTATCTGGTGATTACAATCCCTTGCATTCAGATCCTCTGGTTGCAAGTATTGCAGGGTAATATATTTACCATGGACAGCGCCATCTTTTTTCTGAATAATGTGTCCTGCTATTTGCAACTTACCGATGATTGCTAAGTATGCCGTTTTCCAGGAAAAATATATAGTGAAATAGTTAATGGATGCATGATAATTGCGGTTGAACCAACCATCCATATATTGCAAAATCGGAAGAAAATTATCAAACTTCAGATAGTGTCTTCACAGTGCTAAGCATATTCAGCAAAGACATACTAGGAAACTTTTGCTTTGGTTATTTTATTTTGGAAGGAAATATGTCCGAATATAAGTAAGTCTACTGAACTGAAGATAGTTCTCTATATGTCTGAATTTAAGTAAGTCTACTTAACGGAAGATAGTTCTCTAAGTTCTAAGAATGGTATATCATAGCGAGTTAAGCAGTTTGGCCCTTTGAGTTTACCTGTCTGAAACGTTACCAGCCAACCACGCACATTATGTTAAAGAAAAGCTATATATCCAGAGTTGCCAATTGAAATCTTTTATGGAATTTTCCCAAATGCCTAAGTCCTCCTGTGCTAAAAACACTTTCTTGTAATCGCAGCGAAAAGCAAAAACAAAGGCACTTTTCCTTCCCATCTTCAGGACTTGACTTTCTTCTTGGACATCCCTGAAGGATACAATGCTTAGACATATTTGTACATACATATTTGATTAAATTTAGAATCTAAAAACACCAAGAAATCAAATCTAGACTTGGATACAATGCTAAGACATATCTGTACATTGTCTATGAATTTCGACAATCCTTTTCTTTTCACCTTTTGCACTTCGTGCTTTTGTCAAGTAAGCTCACACAGCGGGTGTGGTGGAAATACATTATGTAACTTTAAGAACATAGCCTGATGTAGAATGGTTCTTGAAGGTTAGTTACTTCTCATGTTATTTTGCTTTTACTCCAACTGATTTGCCGTTGAGGCTTAGTTGATATCAACATTGATTAATTGTTTTTTGCTTCTGCTGTCCCAAACTTATATCAGTGTCGAACCTCATTATGTTTCTGATGCTGTTGATGCAACGTCAAGTTACTGTCTTTTTATTAGGTTTCTGGTAATTTAGATGTCTCACATTTTTTGGTGCTACTATGTCCAGATTTTCTCGCCCGATACTGCATGGGCTGTGTACACTTGGATTTGCAATTAGGGCTATCATTGGACGTATTTGCAGAGGTGACCACACGTTGATCAAGAGCATATCTGGCAGATTCTTGCTACATGTCTATCCAGGTGAAACTTTGATCACAGAAATGTGGCCTGAAGCCTCGAGGTATGTTAGTTTAGTCCATAGCACATAATAGGATTCAGTCCATCTAGTGGTGTTTTAGCACATTAAAAGGGTTTCGACTGTGCAGAGTCATATATCAGGTGAAGGTTAAAGAACGCAACCGGGCAGTGCTTCTGGGATTTGTAGATCTTGATCGTATTAATTCGTCTCTGTAAATTCATGGTGTTTCCAAGGACAGGTCACCTTAAATTATTCAAGTTTGTATTCCTATATCTAACTAAAATACATTCTTGTACTCAAGCAATAAATATTGAGTATCAATAGGCCTATGGCAACTAGCTCAGAATTAAGGCACGATTGTTGTAAATATGTGTTATGAATAATGGGCAATAATGTGACAGACACGTTCATAGAGACTAGTAGAAAAGTTAGATCGAATTATGATTTTTAAAGGTATTTTGAGAGTACAACCGTCTGTAGAGCTAGTACACCTCTTTTAGTTTTTCTTTTTTGTGTTTTCTTTTTTGTGTTTTCTTTTTACTTTTTTATTATTATTTATGCCTGTTCATATCTTTAAATGTCTAGCAGCTTAGAGCCAGTTTAGAGTAGCTGATCTGAAGTACCTGATAAGCATTAGGTGCTAAAAAGCATTTTTAAGTGGTGAAACTGATTTAATAAATAAGCAGTTACGTATTTGAATACAAGTGTTGAAACTGATAATAAACTGCTGCATTATTTGATAAAAGAAGTGCTGCATTACTTGTTAAAATGACTTCAATAGCCTTAGAACTGTTTACACTTATAAGGGTGTAATTTTCTTCAAAATTCTAGATTCCAGATCGATTCAAATATAAAATATTCTATTTGTCATTTTATTTTAAATACAATTGTGATTAGATAAGATAATTCATGAGAAATATAATTTATATTATTATAAGCATATAATCATAAGTTATAATAACTAATAAACTAAGTAAAAAAAAAAGTTAAATAGGACAAAATATTTTAAGAGAAACAAACATTGTCTTCATCACGACAACACTTAAAAAGTAATACACCAAAGATTTGATACGTTTATAATATATAGTTCAAAAATTAATACACAATCACACAGATACTATAGATAATAAATTGCGTCGAGAAAATATAATCAAGACCGAAAAATATCGCAACAATCGTAGTATTTTAATTTTAAATATTTGAGTGTTACAATCTCTATAAATCCTCTGATTCTTCTTTTCAACAGTAAATAAAAGAGTCTCCGAGTCTAATCTTGAATTTTATTTGATTTTAATCCAAGTGCTTGAAGCTTGATCTTGATTTTGACGTACTTTTAATCCGAGGGCTTGCAGCTTGTTCTTGAATCTTCGTCTTGATCCTTTAATCCTTAGAACACTTGAATGCTTGTAGCTTTTAGAGAAATTTGCAGTGTTTGATCCACGAGCTCTCTCTTGCTTTTTGTTATAACTTCTGGTGTCCTTTCTGGGTTATGAAGACCCCTATTTATAGCTGTGGAAGGGAGGAGTTGTGATAAGAACAAACTCTTTCCGACCAATCAAATTGAAGTGTGACAAGGCCACATTTGATTGGCCAGAACATGTCACTTGCACACGTGGCGCGGTTTCATTGGTCCTTTAATTTGACTTGGCATGCCTTGTTATTTTGACACGTGGCACAATCTTATTGGCTCTTCTGTTTGACTTGGCGTGCTACATCATTTGACACGTGGCACCAAACTGGGCCTCTAGGAAGATGGCATATTGGGCTTAATAAAGTGGATTCATCACTTTAGCCCAATTAAATGGCCAAGCTCAATGGATTAAGACTTATTTATTAACTCATATGTGTTGGACTTATATAATTAATTCATTTATATTAGTCCATAATATTTATTTGGATCAATATATCTTGAATTATAAAATATAATCCAAATTCCTTTATGAATTTAAAATTATATGCTTACAAATACCCCTACTTCAAATCTTGTCAGATATATTTGTCAAATATTTGGAAGACAAAGGATTGAAGTATACGACTAACACCTCTTTGCTTTCTTTTTTCAAGGAGAATATTATTTTTTTTTAATCTCAATACGCACCTTTCAAGTTAAGTAAACAATTCTTGAATCCACGTACCAAATGAATTTTCTTAGCGAACTTACGTAAACGTGGGTTTTGACTGGCATGAGCCCAAGGCCAAGTCACATCGGTCTTGAATTGTTTCTCAAACAATAGTGCAATTTAAAGCACGTGGCTCCATTTAGAATCCAGCTTCTTTCAAATGCTTAATTAGATCCCTACTTGAATTATGGAATATGTGTATTACTATTCAAGGAGTTGTCAAACTATAACATCCCAGTATATGTTGGGAACTACTTATTAGAGCCGCCTAAGGCATCATTTGTTTTTTTTAAGATTAAGATGTCTGAATCTGAATACACATCTGAATATCAAGATATATATTAAGTTAAGATATCTGAATTTGAATACGCATCTGAATATATTAAGATGTGTATTAAGATCAGAATATAAATAATTAAGACTGTTTGATTTTTAACATCTGAATGTATAAAATTTATCTTTATTTGAAAATTAATAAACATAAAATTCAAATGAAATACTCACTGATCTAATATTCTATCAATAAAATATATATTTTTTTAAAATATGATAGTTGTTGATGGTGATGGCTAACGGGTGAATGCCGACTAGAAGCGGTGGTTGGTGATAGTTTTTGTTGATGACGGTGGTTCATGCTAGTAGCTAGTAGTGATTGGCAGTGGTGACGATTATGATTGAGGATGGTGGTGGTGGGTGGTGATAGTTAATAATGGCGGGTGGTGGTAGTAGTTGTGACTGAGAAAGATAGTGGGTAGGTGGGTGGTGGTAGGTTATAATAATGGGCAGCGTCGGCTGTAGTTGTTGATGGTGATGGGGTGGTCAGTTGTGGTAGTTAAGGTGGATGAGTGTTGATTGTGGGTGAGAATGATATATGGTGGTCAGAGTGGTGGGGATAGTGGGTGGTGATGGTCGATAATGGTAGCGGCAATGATTGAGGATGATGGTGGCTTGGTGGTGGTGGTGGTGGTGGTGGTGGTTGAGTATGGTGGTGGTGGTGGCATAGTGGTAGTTGATAATGGTCGGCGGTGGCGGAAGTTAATAATGAATATGTCATAGCATCTTAATGAAATTAAGTCTTTGTTATAGATCTTAATCATACAGACATATTCAGACTCATTAAGTGGTTGTGAAGTAAAAAAAATAAACACGCTTAATGATTAAGATCTGAATAATTAAAATTCAGACTTTAAAAACAAACGCACTTAATATCTGAGATCTGAATGATTAAGATTCAGACCTCCATTAAGTGCAAACAAATGAGGCCTAAATAGGTGATCTCACATCGCCCACAAATGCTTAATGCCACATCTTGATAACTATATAAACCCTTATGCTCGTATTGAGCAATATCGCTGGTAAATGCAAGTCACTTGAGTCTATTTTTTGTGGACTCGGAAGCATTAACGCGAAGGTAACGAATACCTTTAAAATTTTCAGACCCATAAAAGTTCGCGCGAAGATCCTTAAAAGTTTGTGGTCAAGATCTTTAAAATTTCACGACGAAAACCTTTAAAAGTTTGCGGTGAAGACTTTAAAAGCACGCGATGAAGACCTTTAAAAAAAATCGTGGTGAAGATCCTTAAAAGTCTGCGGTGAAGACCTTAAAATTTACGGCGAAGCCCATAAAAGTCTGGGGTGAAGAACTTTAAAATTTGTGGTGAAGACCCATAAAAGTTCGCACAAAGACTTAAAAGCTCGTGGTCAATATCTTAAAAGTTCACAACGAAGACCTTTAAAAGTTTGCGTAAAGATCCTTAAAAGCTCGCGGTTATGATCTTAAAAGTTCATGGTGAAAAACTTTAAAAGTTTGCAGTGAAACCTTTAAAATTCGCGGCGAAGACCCATAAAAGTTCACGTAAAGATCCTTAAAAGCTCGTGATCAAGATCTCTTAAAAATTCAAGGTGAAAACTTTTAAAAGTTCATGGCGAAGATCCATAAAAGTTTGTGGTAGAAATCTTTAAAAGTTGGCAGTGGGGACACTTTAAAGTTCGCCACAAGCACCTTCAAAAGTTCAAGGCAAGCACCTTTAAAAAGTTCTGAACGAAAGCCTTAAAAACTTCGAATGCCTTCAAAATTTCGAGACGAACACCTACAACAAAAACCTTTTTTTTTTAAAACACCTTCAAAATTGTCCCGGACAGCATTTTAAAACCAACTTTATATTGCACCACGCTGACAATTTCAGATTTGCGCGAATTCGCCAAAACTTTCATATCTTGATGTAGGAATGTCAAAATCATGAACCGCTTGATTTTATGGATAATAGGCTTCTATATTTAGGAAATATCCAAAATTCGGAATCAAACAATTCGAAAATCATCTCAGATATTAATTTGAATCTAACTTTAGATTCTGACATGTTGACAGTTCCAGATTTGCGCGATTTCACCAAAATTTTTATATCTTAATGTAGGAATGTAGAAATCATGAACCACTTGATTTCATGGATAATATACTTCAAGATCTAGGACATATCCAAAATTCAGAATCAAACAATTTGAGAATCGTCCCAGATATTATTTTGAATATAACTTTAAATTCTGTCACGTCGACGATTTCGGATTTGCACAACTTCACCAAAATATATGTATCTTGATGTAGGAATGTCAAAATAACGAACTGTTTGATCCATTGGAAACTTAACTTCCAAATATATAACATATCTAAAATAAAAAATTTAATACCTTAAGGATAGTTTCAGATGATATTCCAAAGTGGACCTCGGTTTCTGATATGCCGACAGTTCCAAATTAGCGGGACTTCACCAAAATTTTGTATCTTGGTGTGGAAGCCTAGAGATTGTAAGACCTTTTTAATTGTCAAAATTTTAATTTTAAGAGCTTAATTCTCACCAAATATCTTGGGTTCAAATCTTACTGAATTTGAAACGTCGTGAAGACTCACCAAAAAACTTGAAGGTTAGGCGAACGTGAGGGCATAACGGATCCCCGGACTTCAATGAAAATGCTGGATAGCACCCCTAAAATACATTAATCATTTTATTGTAGGAACATGAAATTTACCATAGCGGCTTGCCCCCTTCAAAATCATATGGGATCTAAAATTTAACAGAAGAATGGTATCCCGACTCGATTTTCAAATACTGATTGAATGAATGACATTCTATTGTACTTCATTCGGACAATGATCGGGGGATTATGTATCTTTCGAACTTATGCAACTGAACTCAGAATGAAACTCTAAGCTGCCTACGTACCTCAGTGAAGAGGATCAAGTCATATCGTAGTTCAGAATGGGTGAGTTTTTTTTTTTTTGCATCCTAACTTTTGCCTAGGCCGCCTCTTTCGAGGTTTTCAACCTAGCGGACCCTTTTTTTTGCTGACCATGTACAGTTTATACTCTTGCGGGCCAGGAGTAACATGCAGTTTATGCTCATGCGCTAAGGAGCATTGCAACTTCAAGGATAATACTTCTTCATAAACTTTCAATTGATATGGCCGATTCTCATACCATCTGCATCAACCAGCTTGTAATCCCCACTTGAATAAGCTTCTTACACGACATATGGCCCATCCCATTTTGAAGTGAACTTCCCTACAGGTTTATGGGAAGTGATAATGTGTCTTCTTATGGCAAGGACTTGATCTCTTACTTGAAAGGATCTCGGGCGAACCCTTTTATTGAAGGCACGAAATAATCGAGCTTGATAGCATTCAAGACTTTGTTGGGCCTCCAACCTCTTCTCATCAAGAGCCTCCAACTCTGCTAATCGAAGTCGAGCATTTTCTTCATCAGTGATCCCTTCTTGAATAGCCAGTCATAATGAAGGTATTTGACGCTCAAGTGGCAAGACGACTTCGACTCCATAAATAAGTGAATACGGAGTTGCTTGTGTTGGCGTGCGGTGAGTCGTCCTATATGCCCATAGAGCTTCTTCCATACGGTCATTCCAATCTCGTTTGGATTTGGAGACGACTTTCTTCAGCAGGTTGCATAAAGTTCTGTTGAATGCCTCAGCTAGGCCATTGGCGGCAACATTGTGCATCGAAGAGTTGAGTTGCTTGAAGCCAAAGAGATCACAAATCTTGTTCATCAACCTATTGTCGAATGGCTTTCCATTATCCGTTATTATGTAACGAGGAATGCCAAATTGATAGATTATGTTTACTCGGATGAAACTTGAAACATTTTCCTTCTTTACCTCCTTAAGAGCCACATCTTCAACCTATTTTGAGAAGTAGTCAGTTGCATCCAAGATGTATACGTGCCCACCAGAAGACTTCGGCAGTGGTCCCACGACATCCAATCCCCAAGCGTCAAACGACCAGGATGCAACAGTCAGGTGCAACACTTCAGGAGGTTGATGAATAAAATTCGCATGGAATTGACAAGCCTTGCATCTTTGAGCGTAGTCCAGGCAGTCTTTTACCATCGTTGACCAATAATATCCCATCCTTTTTTATATGGAAGTGGAGCTTTGGTCCAGACTGGTGCGACCCACATACCCCAGAATGTGCCTCTTGCAAAGCTTGGAGTGCTTCTTCTTCCCCCAAGCATCGCAAGAGTACTCCCTCAAATGACCTTCTGTATAGAGTGTCTTTGTAGTAAAGGAAGTGAGGTGCACGACGACGGATTTCAGTCCTTCTCCTCGGATTTTCTGGAAGTATCCCATAGCACAAGTAGTCGACAATAGGTTGTCGCCATTCTTCTTTCTCAACTTCAGAAACAGCGACAAGATGCTTGAGTTTATTTTCTTCACCTTCAACCTCATTTAGTGGCGGTACTACCCATTTTTGGCAGACAGTAACTTGCGCTTGATCAGGCAGGGTTAACGATGAAGCTAAGGCAGCTAAAGCATCAACCTTCTTATTTTCTTTCCTTGGCACATGTTGAATAGTCACATCATCAAGCCACCCCATTAACTTTTTAGCGTAATCATGATATGGGCGTAGTTCAGGCTTCTTAACCTCGTAACTACCCAAAAGCTGATTGACCACTAACTGGGAGTCACTAAAGACTTGTAACTGCAATTGCTTCATATCAACGGCCATTTCAAGCTCAAGTATTAATGTTTGATACTCAGCAACATTGTTGGAACAGAGTTGCATCAAGGTGAAAGAGTAAGGCAAGACTTCACCTTGGGAAGTGACAAATACTACGCCAGCACCAG